>JANVCC010000152.1:3017976-3034370 GCA_025345505.1 Todiramphus chloris collaris | reverse complement strand
CAGGTAAGAACGCTGTCCTACCCTACCTACCCAGCTGAGTCAAGCTTATACAGTTACAGGGATTCCTGCTGCTGCACTAACTGCTTTGGAGCTGTGGATCCCCAAAGTACTTGGCATCAACAAATGAAAACAGCTACAGCCTGCTGAAAACAGCATGTTCGGTTTTACATTCAGTGTGTAAACTGTAAGCTGGTTTCAACCATATTTTGTTACCCTTTGAAATGTTTCCTCAATAGTAGGTTGCACCATCTGCACACTGTTTGCCTGCATGTTTTGCTTATTAAACTGCTCCCCCAGCAGCACACAAAAGAGGAAAAACAGCAGCAGTGCCTTTCAGGAAGATCTCTCTGTCCTCCTCCTACCTCCTCCCACCCCAGTGTTGCACTGCATGCAACAGATGCTCCTCTACTCTTACTTCATGCTTATTTTTTTTAGGACCTAAACAAAAGTCCATTATAAAACCTCAGAGGATTTATAATCTGTCCATCTCTTTCCTCATAAAGCCAGTAAGTATATTTTATGTGATAAGGACAGAACACCACACACAACAAAGAAAATTTTAAGATTAATCACCTCATGGTTCAGGAGGGAGTGTGAGTTCTTCTACAGCTAACCCTGCACACCCATTTAAATATGGGAGAAAGTCAAGTGTTAATCAGATGTCAATAAACTTCCTTTTCTCAATAAACCTACAGACAGAACAACACTTACACCACACTCTGTCTCCTGGCTAAACACTGGCATATTGTCATGACAGGAAGAATATTCTGTGTTTTGGTACAGGTAATGAAGAAGGGCTTTTCTTTCCATCAATTGCCATTCATGATTAGTATCAAATCAGCAAGAAAACCTTATATCAGTTTTGGGGTTTTTGTCTTTCCATATTTCCTCATGTATTTATTAAACCTGAGCAAATAGCATTCAATGTTTTTATATGAAATATTCCCTGAAATGTGTTGACAAATCCTAGCAGTATACTATGTAATCCCAAATTATTCACTTTTTGAATTGAATGAATGATGGGAGGAAGGGGAAACTCGGTGAATAATGCATTCAAGTATGACTTCAGAATGCTCTGACTAAATTATGCAACCAAAAGATATTCAACCAGCTCTGCTCTGAAAAACATGACATAGTTTCCTCATGGCTTTAAGCCACTGCAGCAGCGGGGACCAGTGAGTAACTGCACTCATTGAATGGGAAATGTTTTTTCAGGATGTACTTTTGCCTTGAGATAACAAGGCCTCTATCCCAACTCCTATGAAGAAACTTCATCCTGCAGGAATACCTGAATACCTTGTACAGAGAAATAAACAATTTTTCTTGTGCCAGCTTCTGCCCAAGGGTCACACCCATCACACGTGGACATAGTATTGATGTGATATGCTAATGACTAATTTCTTCCTAGAGCTGCTATCTTAGAAAAGTAATGCCACATTCTTGCTTTTTCTTGAATTCCCAGACAAGAGAATCATAAATATTAACCAAACTTTCTTTGTAATAAACAGAGAAAAGCAGGTGTTTATAGATTGAAATTAGTCTCATTCTGAGTAGACATGTGGAACAAAGGAGGTTAGTTGTATTCTGAAATTGCTATTACTCTCCATTGTCTGCAAATGGAAGCTAAGATAATTTGTCTTTAATGCAGAGACTAAACATGTGGACACCTAACCTAAAGTGAGACAAATGCCACCCACAAACCTGGCTGTACACAGAGGCAGGTGAAGGCTTCATAATAGAGCTATGTCATATAGTGTGGGATCACATACCACACAAGCTAGTACTAATGTTTATCGAGCTTTCCTGTGAAATTTGCCCCAATATTTCTGTTTCAAATATGCTGAGCCAGATACCAAGAGAAGATCTGGCCTCTTGGAGTTTATTTCCTTCTCTTCCAGGTGGCTAAGCCCCAATCAAATATTTATAGAACTAAATATTTCTCTTCTCTGTGGGAGAGAAACAGTAAAATTACAGATCCTAATTTGCTTTTACAGAGGGCTGGAAACAATGACAAACTGGTCATTAAAACTAAGCCTCTTTTTCTTTTTTTTTTTTTTTTTTTCTTTTCCCCCTTTCATTCTTTGCAGATGCAAATAAACTTTCCAAGGACAAATCTGAACTCATAAGAAGGCTAACAGATGAGTAACATTGTTTCAGGAAATCTGCACTCCCTCTTCTACCAGAAATACTTCTTGGATTTTTATCCATAGAATTTGGTAGCTCTCAGGAGTCCCCATCACTGAACAGCACCCCACCTCATAGCATCTACACATTGAGAAAAAAAAAAAAGGTCGTCTTTCCAAAACGTTGATATCCTAAGGCAAGAGACAAAAAGCAGGTAAATTCTTTTCAGAAAGTGAAGTGATTTCAGATCCGTTGCCTGTAAAGATACATTGTAGTTGCAGCTATTCTAATTAATGAAATTCTGTTAGGAGACATTCCCAGGCATAGGAACTCATCTTATAGACAATACTTTTCATGACAGTTTTATTGCTCCAAATCAACTGAGCTCATCAAAAATAATTTCTGGGCAGGGTTCAGGTAGACAACTGTATGTGGCCATCCTGTTTTGACAAAGAACAACATACATGGTGCAGATGTGGGCTGTTCTACATTAGTATCAAAAAAAAGCAGTCCTAAGGTATATTTTATTTACAAGAAATTACATAGCATTATGTCGTATCTTCCTCAAGTAATTTGCTAACTAAAATACAGATTTTTCTTTAGACTTTTAAGAGGTGAAGAGCCTGTCCAGGAGAATATCAGTCATGGTTAACATAGGCAATTTCTTTCTCTTTGACTATGTGACTGCTTGCATTATAAAGCTACTCACAAGAATCCCCAGCTTTCAAACTCACAAGAAGAAGAGCCACAGACATGTTGAAGATTGTTTTACCAGCTGCAGTCCTTCTTGTTGCATGCCAATTCCTCAGTGAAACTGCTTTCCTCAAGATGCAGTGCTACAGACCTCCATCATTCAGATGTGGGCAAAAAGCCATTTTTTTCTGACTCAAAAAACTTGCAATTCACTTTTCTCTAGCAATCCTATATAAGGAAAAAAGTGGTTTAATAATCTGAGATGAGTTACTTTTTCTTCTTAAGAGTTGTTTTAGCCCAGGCTGCTATAGAACTGGACATAGATCTAAAAAACATGCTTCTGTCAGGATACGAGGACAAAGGGCTATATTGTGACTATCTTCCCTAGTAGTTCAAATTTAGTCATCCTCATTGTCATACCATGTAGGTGAATAAGCAATTCAGTTCAGTGCCACCCACCACTGACAGACATTTTCCAAAAATTCAGTGAAAAGTTGTTCTCAAAATATGTAAATTAGAAAACAGTCCAGTTTCCTCATAACTTCTAGAGGATGTTGTACTTCTTCTGAGTCTCTAACTGGAAGTTTGGGAGTTTAGGAAAATGGATTACTTTGAAGATATTCCACAATCCTCAGTGGAAAAACAAAGTTTAATATGAGCTAAATGTAGGCAGATTCTAACATTTATGCATTCATTCCTTCTACACAACCTGCTGAAATGATAGACAACAAATTATACTTTTACAGAGTTTTTTAAGCAACAAACAGTGAATGATTGGAGAGGTAGTACAAGCAGAACTTTCATTATTAATGACAAAATTCCAGCTTATTCTAATTCTGCAGCAACAACAAACAATAGATATAGAATATTGCAAATAAAAATGTATATAAGAAAGAGACCTTTCTCCCTTTGTCAGTTATGCCATTTCAGGGTGTCATTAGAAGAAACCTTTTCCTACCAACTCCCTTTTATGTTTGCAGAGGAGGTTCAGGTCAAGGATGTCTGTTAGCTGAAAGATGTTGGCATTGGTGCTGGGAGAGCAGAGAATACAGATGGAGAGTGGAAGAAATTTAAGTGTTGGCTTCATCTCATCTAAATTCAGACATCTACAATGGCAAGTCCTTCTAAACTAGTTGCCTTCAGTCCTGTTACAGAGAGTGGAAAGGAACAAACACTTGTAGTTACCAGCTGAAATTTGGGTCTGATTTACCAGCAAGAAGCCCCTATCACATGAACCCACCAGACTGTTCAACACAATTGATTTGGCCAGCAGGATGCTGAACTAATCAGTAACCTTTCAATGTTTTTGTAGCCATCTGAGAACAGCAGTTTAAGACATCATATGAAAGAGAAAAACGAGGTGCCATGATGTTCAGGGGAAGCCTTTCCAATGTTTTTACAATATAGCAACTGACATCTCAGGAAACCAAAACACAATATGGGGAATCTGAGCAATTGAAAACAACCCATGTGTTGGTGAATGCAGATCTTAGCTTTCTCAGGGGATTTTCAGAGAAAAAATGCTTAAAAAAAAATTGAAGTTTCTTAAGATTTTTTAAATCATGAGCTTGAAAAAAACACACAACTCAAAAAGCATTGGCAGCTGACATGTCTGATTTCTGTTTAGATTTCACACTGAGCTTTAACTGTAACATAATGAAATAATGTATCTGTTAAAAGCTCATTGAATTTATTTACCTTTCTGACAAGTGGGAATTCAGTGATACTTTCCAACCTGCAGGACAGTATTTGCATACAACCTTTTGTGGAATGTCATTTATTTTCATTTATGAGAGTTCTGAAATCATTATACTTATGTTGATAGTGGCAAGAACAGATCAGTCACCACAAACAGTCCAAACTTATGCTAAAAAAAAGAGACAACATTAATTCTGTCCAAGCAGGTTTATTTCAGCTTGAATCATCATTCCCAAGGCAAAACACACAGCCTTCACAAATGTCCAAAAGATCTTGGAGTAAGTAAAACCAAAAAACATAAGGACATAAGGAGATAGAAATTAACAGTAGTTTCTGGTTTATGTTCCCCCTACTCCCCCCCCCCCCCCCCCCCCAACCTGAGCATACAGAAAATTCAATTTAATTTACTTAAGGGTTGGATTGTTTGTGTTGCACTATAATTATCAAGATCCAGTTGCTCCTTAAGGGATGGAAGCTGGAAGTTGAGCATCATAATCATGGTGGAGAAGCTGTCCAGCTATCCTAAGGGGTTCCAGGAGATAGGCTGGCCAAAAGGACAAGGCATTGGGCTCAGCTCAGCCCCGATGGATGTCAAAGACTGTGCAGTACCGGCGAAGAGGGCAATGAAGGATTAGGATTGGGACCAGTGAGGGGAACGAGAGTCAGCCAAAGCCCTGAGATGGCCTGGTAAAGGCATGGGGATGAGAATGTTGGCCCACAGCTTGGTGGGTCCAATGGCTGGGCAGAACAGGGCTGTGGGGAGCTGGAGGCAAATGTCCTATGGTGTCACTGGGGCAGGGACTGTTGTCTCTGAGGTGCTGAAATATCTGGACAGGGTCATCAAACCTTCACAGGTCCCTTAAGGACCTGATAATAATTAAGAACCATAACATTAGTTTTGTTTATGAATAATCAGTCAAGTCAAATGTGTCATAGATTACATACGTGTAGAAAATTGCTAAAGAAAGATTTTTTTTCTGACAGGCATCTGAGTAGCTAATACATTATTCCTGTTCAGTACTGATTATATATTATCCAGGAGACTGGATATTCCAAACCTACTGAGATTTAAAGGTTAATGTTTTCTAACTGAGGATAGAAGAGGAAAGTTCTTTTAGCACAATGCTCTTTCTAAAATTTAGCATTGACTATTAAGCCTACTTAGCCAAATTCTCAGGTTAAATATAAAAAAGATTACTTTTTTTTTTTACATGCTCATCCTTAAGCTGACAAAATCAGAGAAATCAAAGTATGAATTGGCATTGTTTTCTTAAAATATTTCTGAAGAAGTATCAGTGACTCTTCTTTAAAACTTTTATTCACTTTCTGTAACCATTCTGACATCATAGGTGCCACACAAGAACTAAATATATAGACATATGGGGAGTACGGACTGCAAATGTGTATTTGGGTGGTAGGGGACAAGGCTGTTGCTATCCCTCAGTGCACTTACACACCAACTGCAGCAGAGGGTGAAGGTCAGAGGATCTGACCTGTAAAAGCTGGGAAAACAGAACACTGCTGTGGCCTCATGATAATATGTTCAACCAGAACAAATTTATTTGCAGAAAGTCACATCTGTCTAGATTTATATCATAGCCTTAAGGAGCACTGAATGGTATTTCTGAGTAGTTTCTTCTTAGGTAGCAAAAATGATCCTTCACACAGAACTTTCACTTTTTAGTAGCACAGAGAGAAGATCTGTTTTCCTGATTTAAAACGTGCAGAAGATGCTGAAGATTCTTGCTTTTGGATGACCAGCTGTAGTGGGTTTTGATTCATTGTTTTACTAGTTCTCTGTTGAATGAGGGATTACAGCACAGCTGTGGCGTGCATGCTGAACAGAAGCTGCCAAACACCTGAACACAATATTGTGTCTCAAACTCATCCCTTCCTGATGCATGAAACACAAGCATTTGTGCTCACCCTTATGTCTTTATACGTGAACCTCGCCCAGTGTATGTCACTAGTTTTGAAGGCTCACAAAGGTTTGGCATAGAAGGAGTTTCATCTTTCATACAAATGGAATGTCAAATTAACTCTATCTTGAAGAACCCCTTGACACACTGAAGACTGCTGAAGCTCCACCTCTTCAGGAACCATAGACTGTTTCTTGTCCTTCACTTGATGTGATGATAATTATATACCTGTCACCTTAGCTACTTCTTTAGCATGCAACTTGCACATTTTCTGCAACAACCTACCACTTAGTTCTCTCACACTTTTTAAATAGTGCCGACTGGTAGTTTTTAATTAAGACTTGACAGTTGAAATTTGCATTCCAAAAGCCAGCTGAAGGTGCTAGAATTGGACTGTCTATTATTTCACAATGTAGAGCATTCTACTTGTACACGACCCTATCTAGCGAGCATGTCCTTACCAAGGATCTTCCTAGTTTCTAGAGACATTGTGTGGAAGGCTTTAAGGCCTTTCAAATAGATGTCAAATAAGTCTCTGAGAGCACCATGAACTGTCATTTTATGCTTTAATGCTTAGTTAATGGAGTATACATAAACATGCTGAGTGATTTCTCTATTTCAAACAGGAACATTGTTCTTGTCTGATTCATTTGTACATGCTAATTCACAAAATTGCTGTGAGCAGATGGACAAAGTGGTAAGAGTAGTTTTGTAAGTTTTATGATTTAGGGAAGAAATGACCTAGGAAAAGCCCCAAAGTATGGACCGTTGCAACTTTTCAATAACCAATGTATGCTCCTCAGTTTTCTGTAAGAGGCTCTGAGTACTGCTAGAAGTTGTTGGCTTGACATGTATTTAGTTAGACAAATTTTCCCTTCGTATCCGTTGACTTCAGTAGATTTTGTGCTTGACAATGGCATAAGTCAAGTCATTTCTGATTAGGTTCTACAAGCTAAAGCTTTAAATCCACTCCAATTAATGCTTCTTTTGAAGAAATGAGGCACACATGTTGTGCTTAAAGCTTAGCCTCCAGCTTTTTAAGTATTTTCCATAAAAATCCACTGCAGGTATCTACAGAACCAAGTACCTTGTGTTGCCTTTATGACCAGTAATAGCATAAACTTGCAATTGCAATAGAGTAGCAAAGATGGAGATTACAAAGTCAACCCTTCTCTCTGTAGTATGAATCACAAAGCTAAGGAGCACATTCCAAATCAGTTCCTCAGCTGACAGATATTTTCAGAAAATATAAATAACAAGTTCATGCAATGGATTTTGTGAAGTTTCATCTTTTAACCTTATTTTCTATAGATTCACCCTCTTTTTTATGCATTCTTTTGTATGAGTGTTATCTGATATCTGAAACACAACAGCAACAGTATAGATGTGAGGTTAGAGCTGAAGTCACATATAGAAAACAAAATTCATCTATTGGCCATCTGTAAAAGAAATACCACAGACAACCTAACAAAAAAAGGCAACCTCCCTATCAAAAGATTTATTTGAATTCTTTATATACATTGTACCTTTTAGATTAAAATATAGTAGAATTTCTACTGTACTGCTTTTACATCAGTGGATAATACTGATCGGATTTCTTTATTTTAAAAATTAGAAGAACAGTAGCCCAGTGCATGTCGGTAACTGCAAGAGGTTTTTACAGCAGCAAAGCAGTTGTGAATAAAACGTCAAAAAAAAAACCCAAAAACAAAACCACACCAAAAACATGTTAATTCTGATGTTTCACCAGTCACCAGAACAGAGATTTCCTTGCAAACCATGGTGAAGACCATGGTGATACAGGTTGTCCTCCTGAAGCACAACAGGGAGCCATGTTGGAACATATACTCCACTGCAGCCCATGGAGGACACCATGACAGTGTAGGTGGATGTGTCTTAAAGAAAGCTGTAGTCTGTGGAGATCTCACATCAGAGCAGGCTCCTGGTGTGCTCCTTATGGAGAGGAACCCACAGAGAAGCAGGTTTTCTGTCAGGACCTGAGCCACCATGGGGGACCCACACTGAAGCAGTGTGTTTCTGAAGGACTGTACCCTGTGGAAAGGACCCATGGTGGAGTGGTTCATGAAGGATTATGTCCCATGGGAAGGACCCCATGCTGGAGCAGGGGATGAGCCTGAGGAGGAAGGAGCAGCAGAGATGAAGTGTTATGGAATAAATTCGAACCCCATTTCCCTGTACTCATTGCGAGGGAACAGGTAGAAGAGATAAGGGTGAAGTTAAACCAGGGAAGAATGGGATTAGAGGGAGGGAGTGTTCTCACTATCCTCCGCTATTATTTAGCAAAATATTGATTTAAGTCAAGTCTTTTCTCCCCATGCCAGCAATTGATGAGCAATCCTCCTGCATTCAAATAAACCCATAAGTTTTCATCTTATTTTTCCCTCCATACAGTTGAGGATGGGGAGTGAGAGATCAGCTTGGTGGGAACCAGGTGGTCAGCCAAGGTCAACCCATCACATACAGATTTTATTCATTTTACCTGTTTATGAATTCTCTTCTTTTGCAAAGAGAATGAGTAGATGAGGTAACTGGGAAGAAAGCAGTGGTTCCTTCCATTGAAAGAATTATAGAATCATAGAGTGGTAGAGGTTGGAAGAGATCTCTGGAGATAATCAAATCCAACACCTCTACCAGAGCCGGAAAACCTAGGGCAGGCTGCACAGGAACGCTTCAAAGTGGCTTTTGAAAGTGTCTAGAGAAGGTCACTCCACAACCTCCCTGGGCAGCCTGTTCCAGTGCTCTGTCACCCACCATCAGTAAAGATGTTTCTCCTCCTGTTGAGATGGAACTTCCTGTGTTCCAGCTGGTGACTATTACCGCTCATCCTATCACAGGACACCACTGAAAAGATACTGACTTCTACTTGACATCCACCCTTCAGATATTTGTAAACATTAATAAGATTCTCTCTGTCTTCTATTTTGCAGGCTAAAAAGCCCCAGGGATATCAATTTTTCCTCATAAGAGAGATGTTCCAGACCCTTCATCATCTTCATAGTTTTCCATTGAATTCTCACTAGTATTTATTTAGCTGTTTTTCTTGAACTGGAGAGCCCAGAACTGGACACAGTACTCCAGATGTAGCTTTACTAAGTCAGAGTAGAGGGAGAGAAGAACCCCCCTTGACCTGCTGGACAGATTCTTCTTGATGCATCCCAGGAGACCATTGGCTTTCTTGACCACAGGGGTGCATTGCTGTTCCATGGATAACTTATTGTTCCAGTGTGTCTACCCCTAACCTGTATGGGTACATGGTGTTCCTCCCCAGGTGTAGGACTCTACACTTATCCTTGTTAAACTTCATTAGGTTTGCCTTTGCCCAGCTCTTCAGTCTGTCCAGAGCTTGCTAGATGGCAGCACAGCCTTCTGGTGTATCAGACACTCCTCACAATTTTGTATTATCAGACAACTTGCTGAGGGTACACTCTATCCCTTCATCCAGGTCATTGATGAAGATGTTGAATAAGACTGGACCCAGAACTGACCCCTGGGGAACACCACTAGCTACAGGTCACCAAATGGACTCTGCACCACTGGTCACCACCCTCTGAGCTCTATTCTTGAGCCAGTTCTCAACCCATCTCAATGCCCACACTTTCTCAACCCATCTCTTCAAACCCACACTTTCTGACCTTTCCCATGAGGATATTATGGGAGACAGTGTCAAAAGCCTTGCTGAAGTCAAGGTAGACAACATCCACTGCTCTCCCTGAATCTATTTATTCAGTCATACTATCATAGAATGTTATCAGACTAGTCAGACATGACTTCCTTTTGGTGAATCCATGATGTCTACTCTTGGTAACCTTCTTTTCTTCCATGTGCTGCGACAAGATCTCCAGACTAAGGTGCTCCATTACCCTTCCAGGTATGGAGGTGAGGTTGACTGGTCTGTAACGATCAGGGTCTTACTTCTTGCACTTTTTAAAGACTGGAGTGACATTGGCTTTCCTCCAGTCCTCAGGAATCTCTCCCAGTCTCCATGATCTTTTAAAAATTATGTAGAGTGGTAGAGTACAACATTAGTCAGCTCCCTCGGCAGTCATTGGTGCATCTTATTGGGGCCCATGGCTTTATGTCTGTTCAGTTTACCCAAGAGATTTCTAACCCAATCCTCATTGACCAGTGGAGACTCTTCCTCCCTCCAAGTTTTCTCTCTTACCTCCAGTGTCACGGATTCCTGAGGGCTGGTCCTAGCAGTGAGGACTGAAGCAAAGGAGGTATTCAGTAGCTCCGCCTTCTCTGCATCCTCTGTCACCAGGTCTCCCACCTCATTCAGCAGTGGGCCCACATGTTCCCTAGTCTTCCTTTTACCACTGATGTATTTGAAGCAGCCCTTCTTGGTCTCTTTCACTTCCTTTGTCAGAGAATGTGAACATGTCTGATAAAAGTTCACTTTCCTACTGCAAGATATGTCAGGGAGGAACATAGACAAAAGCATGCAGCAAGTAGTGCTGAACCAGCTCTTCAAGAGAAAGAAGTACTTGAAAGGAGAGAGAAGCAGACATACCCTGTCCTCCATAGGGAGAAAATGAAAACTCCCTGGACACATAAGAACACCATGCAATATTAACTGTAACTCATTAACACACTGAAGTGATTAAAACCCAGTTTGGAAGCTAGTATTAGATGGGCAAAGAAGTTGTTCATACCCCCCTTTTATTCTTCTGACCTAACAATTTTTATCTTGACCTGTGTGAATGATTAAGTAAATATTCTGTGTTTGAAACTTCTTTTTTATGTTTAAAAGCTCTTTTGGTCTTCACTTGGAAGCTCACTATAAAGTAAAAAGTCAAGAGGAAGCCATCTTAGAGACCTGGCTAAGTTGGGTGCCATTACAAGCCCATTACATCATGCTGACTTAGCACTTGGCCCAGATGACTGAGTGATAATAATGTCCCAGCTGTAGTTATAATCTGACCCATGACTAGTTTGACTTGGCCTTGGAAACCTGGAAGTCAGATTTAAATCTCAGATGACCCATGCTCTGGCTTGGTTGGATGGCCTTTCTGGTACACAGGATAAAAAAGGAAGAGAAGAGCTTCTTCCCGAGCAGAAGTAAACTCTGAAATAGAGAAAGGGATATAAAAACAAGTGTTTAATATGCAGGCAGACAGTGCAGAAGGCTGCAGTGAGCCAAGATGAATTATCCTTCCCTGCCTTGTAAAACAAAACAAAACACCACCTTCCAAACAAATCCTTCTGTGAAGGAGCACCAGTCCTTGCAGTGAGAATGCTCCCAAAAGCCTTCTTTTGGAGAAGACCAGAGTTCATCAGACCTTCAGCAGCAGCACTCCTCAGAGTAGCTGATTGACCGTATGCCCAGGTAACAGAATAATTATTGGCAGCAATAGGGTAAACACATCAAAATGGCCATACAGTTTCTGAGAGGACACGAGGAGATCCAACACCAGTGACTCAACCATTCGGCAAAATGAGACAGAGCTAAACACTGTACAGGCAAAGAGACTGGCTTTACTTCAGGGGAGAAGACCAGAACAAGTCTTGCCTGGTCTTCTCCCCAAAGCTTTTAGCAGTTGGAAACTCATTTCCTCCAGATGAATAGTTAAGATTGACTGCTAGCTACAAAATCCCAGCTAGATAATCTTTGTAGTTTTGAAATCAAGACCAAACATGTATAAAGTAGATATTGTGAGATTAAGATGTCTTCAATAAGTTATCCTGATTGGAGAAAGCAAGGGCCTTTAGAATTATTTTCTACACTTTATTATAGGAGACTCATGTGGGTTCATCTGCGTTTGGGTTAATGTATGAAACTATGTTTGTCCATAGCCCCTGTTATTCTTCCACTCTTTCCCTTCATGTCTAATACATCGTCGCCCATCTTGGCTGCTGAGTTTATGTGTTGTAAAAAATAAGATGGGAACCATAGCTGATGGGAATAACACCAAGTTCACGCTTTGTAAGTAACAGTTGAGCTGTTAGTTGAAATTGCCTTAGATTTAAGAGGATAAAAATTAGAGATGGAGAGGCTTCTGTGGATACATTCCCTTCTAAATAATCCATAGCTGCCTTTCTGGGTAGAGAGTGAAGTTTCTAGACTCCTAGGGTGCACCCACCACATGGAGACATTGAGACAATTGTCACCTCACAACTATGAATGGAGTGAGCTCTGCTGAAAACTTGAAGAGAACTTTTGGTGGAAGCAAAACCTCTGAAAAACAGCATTACAGCTGACAGATGATAGGAAGTGACTGAAAAATATTTTTGTGGATGACTGATCTGGTGAGATTACTCTTTTGGTCACACAGGGCCTTAAACTCCTAGAAGCCAGGCAGTAAAGATTATAAGGATTTGTGTGGATAATAAAAATAGTAAAAATATTTGGGATGTCAAGGGTTAGGGTTGGGCTGGTCACTAAATGAATGACAGACACTCTCTATTAATCCTGATGTCTTCCCAAGAGGAAGAGAAAGGAAATAAGGGAAAGATTTATGGAATGAAAAACTAAACCAGCTTTAATGAAAAAAAGTAACAATAACATGAAATATATAGAAATATATACAAAACCAATATTAAACCCAAACCCCTGATGGCAATTACATCACTGTCACCACTGATGTTGTGGAGCGGGCACCAGGGAAGTTCCAGACTGGGCCCAGCAGCAGACAGAAACTGTATTCAGGAGCTCGATTCTGGTACTGGATTCAGGAACACACAGATTAGGATTGAAGGCAGAACAGAGAATCCTCCTCAGATGCCAGCCACTGAGGAAGAGAGATTGACCCTCAGCTTTATACTGAATGTGACATATATGGGGTGGAATCCCTCGCTGGTCAGTTTAGGATCACCTGTCCTGTCTGCTTCTTCCCACAGTTGTGGCCTTTTTCTTCTGCACCCCCAAAGTGTTACACAAGATGTAGCAGTGACCTTGGTCTCCACAGGAGCAAGTATAAGCAAGAGCCTTTCTGCATATCAGTGCTTGGTAGTAACTGTAAACATCCAGCATTACCACTGCTAGAAGCAGACACTGTGAAAATATTCTGTTAACTTCAGAAAGTGCAGTTATTTAGAAGAGACTTAGCTGAAAAGTAAAATGAACAGAATTAGTTCAATTCTTACTCAAACCAGGACAGATTAGTAAAATCAGTGAGTCTTGAATGTATTTTCCTGGAGAGAAGGATACAAAGTGAAAGAAGGATATTCAGATTATGAAGATCACAGGGACTAAACAGTTTCTTCTCTTAACTATGTTACATAGCAGAAAGACAATAAAACAGAGGATTAAAGGAGGGGGCAATCCATGTAGAAGAACAAGAGAGAATGAACACTATATGCAGCCTCCTTCTGGTATTTACTGCCACAGGAAATCATTAAGTCATGCACTATGTCCAGATTTTTAAGGAAGTTCAATAAATTAGTGCTTAATAATGATATATGGTACCATGAATGTTGATGTAATAAAATAGGTAACAAAAGCTCATGTTTCAAGATGTACACGAGTCACACATGGTGGTCCATGAAGGAATGTTGGTCTGTCCCTACACCTTGTGTATTACTCTATAGTAGCTCAGATATTTTACTAGAGACTCTTACTTTGTAGAGACAGGTGTTCACCTTTGTCAGAAACATCATATAGCTCTAGAAAGACCAATGTTTTAATCAGGCATGACAGTTTTCAGGAACTAGTCTGTGATCTCTGTGGATGTAAGAAAAGCACAGAGTAGGAAGGCTTAGAGCCAATTTCTTCTATAAAACCTGCAGAAAAACTGAAGCAGGTACAAGCAGGTGTAACTTCAGTGAAGTCTATTGCCAGGTGTTGAGGATCTAACCTGTTATATTTCAAATACCATCATGAATTTTTACTCCCAGTGTATTCTTTACCTGTCGAACATGCATAATGGTGGGATACCTTATTTTGTAAATGTGACAATCAATGTCTTCTCCACATATCATAGAGGATTAAAAGCCGGATCTGGAGGCACCAGCATCACTGTCAGATTTCCCAACAAGTCAGTCAGAGATGTCAGGCTCACTCTATTGATGTAGCTCAGCTTTTAGCCTCATTCTCCACAGGCAATATTCAAAATGTTTGTAGCATTTGTATCAGGTGTCATATCACTACTCAGTCCCAGGTTATAATTAAAGCACCTTATTCATCTGTGAAAGGTGAAAGCAAAACCCAAAAATAATAGAAAAAACCCCCAATATATTATACAAAACTTATCTTCTGAACTTCTAGTAAACTGGAAAACTTTAAAACTTTGGTAAATTCTCTTATTAACGGGAAAGTATCTTTCCCATCAGAAAAGTTTTCTGATTGTTTTAGAGACAGTCTAAGTTCCAACAGTTAAAAGAAGTTAACCGAATTAATGGAAGAGCTTTGCTTCTCAAAGTTAGCTGATGAAAAATATCATGGTCTTCCATAGAAAATGTTATATAAATATTGGTCTAAGACTGAAATACAAATGCTGGGGTGCCTTAAAGAAGATTAATTGGAAAACCAGATATCTGAGTTTTATAGGAAAAATTATACCTCATGAAAATTATTACTAAAATTTCCTAAAAGGAAAAAAAAAAAATTCACTTTGTTTTTCAGTTGTTTATTTCTCTTTAAGGGGGCCATTGACATACACCTTTCAGACATTTTTTTCTTTTTGTATTTTTTTCTTCTTTCTTTCTTTTTTGGTTTTTTTTTTCCTTAGGAAGGCAAGAGAGAATTTAAAAAGTATTTTTCCTGTTATTTTAATTACTTGACAATGGTTTTTGGTTTTTTTTGGTTTTTAATGTGAAATTAAATAAAACTCAGAATTGGTTACAGTTCAAAGGGTTAAAAAGTGAATACAAAAATTTAAATCACTTTTGAAAGGCCTGTTTCATTTGACATGGGAGGAATATTTTAATGCAGATTTTCATGCCAGCCCTCCACAACACCTTCTTAGAAACTATCATCTTTCTTGTAAGTCTGAATATCTGAAAATTAAGGATAATTCAAATCCTTAGTTGTTTTGAAAGACACAATAAGCATACTCCCTAAATCACAATGTAGGAACAGTCAACTTGGAATTGAAAGGAGACATGGATTAGAATGCAGATGAGATCAATTTAGCAATGTATTGATTTCACTAGACTTACTCTGAAATAAAGCATCAGTAGTGAATGAGGATTCACTCTTAGAGTGAACTTATTATCAGTATACCCCAGGCATAGCCTGGGGTCCTGTAGTTAGAGCAAACAACAGCTATGGTTGCTTTGATAAAGATTCTTGAGAGGACCAACTAATCAGCCAGAAGTAAAATCAGTTCACTCAGGGAAAAACACAGGCTCTTGTCTACTACTGCAGACCTAGGGAAGGAGACTGATTTCACTCATGGAGGACTCTTCGTCTGTTTTCTCATAGATGGAATCAAGAGAAATCTGCTTCTAATCCTCAGTGATCTCCTTAAGTGCCTAAGCTGTGAATAGTAACCATACACATCTTGAATTCCTGTAGGATGGTCATGACTGTGCTTCATCTAAACCTTTATATTCCCTGGCAGAAATTCACAGGCAGGCATGGTAAAGGCTTCTGGGAGAATCTCAAATTCATTGCCTGTTTACACAATCATTTTATGAGTTCCCTGATGTTTTCCCATCACCCACAAAAAGTCAAAACTGAAATCTAGTGAAGAACTGAAAGCCAGGTGTGGTACCAAGATCCATATTTCATTGTTAGCTTTCAAAATGCTTTGAAAGACGGTCAAAATTATCAGCATTTTACATGCTGAGAAACTGAGGTATGAGGATGTGATTGTGCCAAAAGTCAGCCCATACAGAAAACAGTCTCACATATCCTGAGTCTAGGCCAGTTCTACTGAAATTTATTCTGAAAGTCTGAGAAAGAAAGAGAAACATTCAGAGGTAGAGTCCTAAGCTGTGAGGTAATAACAAGAGAGAAAAAAAAAAAAAAAAAAGGGAAAAAAAAAAAGAGTAGCACTG
>JANVCC010000152.1:2809078-3017876 GCA_025345505.1 Todiramphus chloris collaris | reverse complement strand
AAAAAAAAAAAAAAAAAAAAAAAAAAAAAAGGGAAAAAAAAAAAGAGTAACACTGAAGGAAACCTCCTAGTACACCAGGTACCTAATTTGTTAACAACAAAAGGTCAAGATGCTTCCTCAGCCACAGAATTAAGATATTAGGTTCATCTTGGTATACTGGAGCCATAAGCTTCTGGCAACATTTGACAGCAAATCAGCCAAGCTCCACTGATTTATAGCATAAACAAGGTTATACACTTAGTCAGTAGTGGTCTCCATTCACCTCCAGGCACATCCGCAAAATGGGCATGCTGACAAGAGCATCCAGCCATGGAGAGGCCATGGAGGGAGAGGAGGGAACTGCATCTGAAAACTGAGATTTGATCCACCCTGCCAGCTGATCACCTGAAGTGACAATAAAAAGTCCAAATCACTCAGAAAACAGCAGAAAGAATTAATGTATATGAACGCTGCCTTAAATCAGTCATCTTGTCCACCATGGGGCAAATTATAGGGTGTTTTTTTCAACTCTCGTAATTGCTTATGTATCCAGATAGTGATTACTGTCTTTCGTTTCAAAACAGAGAGACACCTGAGCAATGCATAAACAGACTGATGCCCAGAACAGCTGAGCCTTTCTCATAGTAAGCCCAAGATAACAATTCTTCTCGGTGGTGTGACTTACTCACCAGACACAGCACCTTGAAATGATCCACTCTTCCCCTTGAGCAGTTTGACTGTGAGTTTAGCTCTGTTCTGAGGACTTTATGGACAGCTCTTTGTGATCGCAAGGGTCACTGAAGCATTGTACCATTGCTTTTATACACACAGATAGCAGCTGTGCTGAAAATGGCACTGTAGTAGATGGACACTAGGCTAAACATGAGTCAGGAGAATGTCTTGGTAGCTGTGACAGGTAGCAACACACTGGTCTATATTAATATAAGTGTAGTGGGTCTGTCTGAGCTGCTTTTCCCCATACAGCTCTCATGCTGCAGCACTGGGAGCTGGAGGGTGTAGATAACACACCCATGTTATGACTGCCAGTGCTCACACGGCATCAGAGGCTGGGGGGAGAGGATATAGCCTACCTGAGCTGACCAGTGGGATATTCCATACCATATGATGTCAGCTCAGATATAAAGGGAGAGGTCAGGAAGAGGATGAGGGGGCATTCAGCTTGTCCTCCAAGCAACTGATACGTGTTCTGGAGCCCTGCTTCCTGGACTCGGACAGACATTGCTTGCAGATGGGAAGTAGAGAATAAAATCTTTATCTATCATAACCCACAGTTCTTTTCATCTTATTCTCTCCCTGCGTGCCATGCTGATGGAGACTGGGGGGAGTGATAGAAGGGCTTGGTGGGCACCTGGTGCACAGCCAGGGTCAACCCACCACAATAAGCTAGCCAGTAGACTGCTAGAAGCAATGATTTTTCTTTTAGTCAGCACACATTATGCTGCATTCAGAATACTCCTTCCAGATTTCAGCTCTTCAGTACAAAAAAAGATGTTTGCAAACTGGAGGAAGTTCAGGGCAGGTCACTGAGATGGTAAGGCCAGAAGCACTTGTCCTGTGAGGAGACTGGGAGAGTTGGGCTTGGTTAGCCTAGATTTGAGAAGGCTTTCAGGGAATCTACCATTTGGAAGAGGTTGCCCAGAGACATTCCATCCTTGAAGATTTTCAGGATCTGAATGGGTAAGGCTCTGAGCAATCTGCTCTGCATTGAGCAGAAGGCTAAACCAGAGATCTCCTAAAGTCTCTTCTAACCTGAATCAATTCTTTGATTCTATCAGAAAAAGTCACAAACTAATGGCCTAATGGGTGAGGCTTTAAGTGTATGATGACTGGGCTCAGTGGTCAGTTCTGCCACAGATTTCTTGTGTAACCACAGACAAATTATCTAACCAAAGATCCTGAATGACATTTAAGCATCTAACTCTTCTTATTCCCTTCAGGAAGGGTTAGGTGCCTATGCAAAACTTAGAAACCTATGCGTATTTGTGGAACTATTTGTTCTGTTCTGTAGAAATAAGTTGAAAAGATTAACTACTACAGAAGATTGTTGTGGTGATAAATTGATTGATACTTTTATTGCAGCAGTGGAAGAAGTCAAAGGATTTTGATAATAACAGTAAACAAATAATAACAGTAAAGTTCAATTAAATGTTGTTATGTTGCAGGGTTGTTGATGGATGTAAAAATCATACAGCTGATAACTACAATGTGTTGGTCTCTTCTCTCAAATTAGTAATGATAGGACGAGGAGGAATGGACTAAAGTTGCGTCAGGGGAAGTTTAGATTAGATATTAGGAGGAAATTCTTCACTGAGAGGGTGGTTAGGCACTGGAACAGGCTGCCCAGGGAGGTGGTGGAGTCACCATCCCTGGAGGTGTTTAAAGAACGATTAGATGTGGAGCTTGTGGATATGGTGTAGTGGTTGAGAAATGTTAGGACAAAGGTTGGACTTGATGACCCTGGAGGTCCTTTCCAACCATAATGATTCTATGATTCTATGAATGTAAAGAAAACCCACAGACTGTCAATATGTTTACATCACAGGTAACAAGACCATAAAGGATATCAAAACATCCCCTAGAGCTTCCATATTTTGGGTCACTCTCACCCACTCCTAATCCACTGTTTCAAGATGCAGAAAAATTAGCAGGTTGTTGCTCTTCATCAGGAAGGCCATATTAAAATGATATCAGGAGAAAAAAGAAGCAATCTCTGAATTACAGTTAAAACAGGCCAAGCAGCTCTTGAAAACTGAGAAGATGAGACATCAGCCCCTGTTTAACAGGAAGAGTGAAAAACAGGTGATAAAGTGATGAAACTGAGACCAGAAATGTGATGTATCTCGGCATTTTGAAGTTTAGATTAAACATAAATTCCCAGTAGACACTGCAGCAATTGCTGTATTTAGTTCTGAATGTTGCTTTCATCCTTTCTGTTAGCTAGCCTGGCTTAGCAGTGTGCACCTTCCATTTCACCACCAACAACCCTGGCAGAAGAGGGTACTTAAGACTTCAACTTCTCTGCAGCCCCTCAAAATGCCCCAGCTCCTGCTGCTCTTCCCTGGTACCTTGTGTGGTTTTAAAGTGAATATACATACTCTTTCTGCTTTCTCATTACAAAAGGAGTTTGATGTCTAAGCTATTTGTTCCTAGCACACTGGATTATCCCCAATTATTTTTAGACATTAAAGAGGATCCAATTTTTTTACACCAGCAACATGCTTCAGACAAAACAATTCTGAGGATGAGTCATGTAACTGATGTTCTACATTTATGTTTATTTATGCATTTGTTTTAGAACAAATCCTACTGTTGCAGTCCTTACAGTGAAATCTCTGATTAACAGGTTTGGCAACTTGACAAGCCTTCACAGCAAGGAAGCCTTACGGACAGGACTGGAGTTGTTAAAAGACCATGAGTGTCTTCCAGCATAGCCTTGACTTCTTAAATTTGAGCAAGGTTCCTTGGCACAGATTAAGTTGTCCACCATGTGTATATGATTTTGCTAACTGGATATTACTGACAATTGCCCCTAAAGACAGGTCTCTGTATTTTCACTTCTAGCTTTATCTGTCAGTAATGCCTTTCCTACACTGTTAGGTCGTTTCCCAACTATTCACCAATTCTATGATCCCTTCCATACATAGAAAAGCATTTACTAAGGAAGAATCGGTAACACATTATCATTTTATATCCTTTCTGAATACAATCAGATAAACCAGAGGTTGTTTTCCAGTGCATTGAGTCAAAAGATTAAACATCCTCAGCTCTTGTTAACAACAAACTGTTAAGCAGCAGGTATTTCTGACAGTGAGACCAGATGTTTTTTAACACATCTGTGAAGAATCAGCATTTGTCTGTGAATTCTGCATGCACAACAATTTATTCTACAAAGCCACCTCAGCTGAATTTCCTAGAAAAGTAGCCTGTAAAACAGATGAACTCATATATCTTCTTTGGTGTGATACCCTCCTTGGCAGGAGGATCAGACTCTAACAGCAAGGTAAGATATGGCTGGAACTCAATTCTGGCTATTTTTCATTCTGATTCTAGTTACAGTAGTAAAAGCCTTCATGGTGTTTTCTTAAGAGTCATGATAAGATAAAGGGGACCATATTTTTACTTAGATCAGCCTGTGCAATCTTAATTACATTTAATTTACTCTTTGAATTTACTGTGTATTCTTACACATAAAGAACGATGAAAAATGCAGGAAAAGGGGAAAAGAACAAAATAAGGGAGCACATGACTGTCATTTGTTCAGGAAAATATCTGAGTTTTCTTCAGTGTAAGTAGCTTCAAATGTAAAAAATGAGTTATTTTCCATGCTATATGGAAAGTGAAAAAAGTTTTAAACAACAAGACTCACTCTGCAGACCAAATCACTCCAAATTAAAAGCTGCCATATTTCTGTGCTTTATGATTTAGGAGGGGAGGGAGGGAGAGAGGGAGGGGATGGGGAGAGAGAGAGGGAGAGGGAGAGGGAGAGGGAGAGGGAGAGAGTAAGCAAAATTCTGGATCACCACCCAGGGTTCCAGTGATATCTCACTTGGTCTCTTCCTTGGGGATCTTTGTCGGTGGGCACACACCTGCCAGTGTACTCAAGTTCTTTTTTATTCCCTGATAAGAGGGGTGTTGTTTGATGTACCCCTTCATTTGAATGGGAAGTGTAGAGAGGTGGTGTTAATTTGCACAGGAAGTGTAAAGAGGCTGTAACCACTTTTCCTCACATGTGTGAGAGGTGGAAGGGTAGCATTAACCCTTTCCACCGACTGAGTCGGTGGTCGGTCAAGGAGACCCTGCATTTTATTACCTTTGCCTGGTAGGTAGCATGTATGAAAACCTGCCAAAGGGACAAGGCCACTTATCCTCCAATGTCATTCACTCTCACCTGAGCTAGCATATTTTGTCCCTTGTTCTAACCTCAAGGCTGCTTCTCATGTCAACTCATTCAGGTCAGAATGTTCCTCACACAATGTTTGATAAATCAACTTGTTTGGATCAGAGTTCAACACATACTTAAAAAAAAGAAATGCATTCATCCTGTGACCACTTCACTAAGTGCTAGAACTTTGACTTAATGTGTCAAGAACCTGTAATTTTGCAGGAAAGAGAGAGGAAAAGTCCCAGTATCAGAGATACACCTTCTGCTGCTTCTACTTAAAATGAAAAGGAAGCGGGAACCATGGAAGCAGACTGCCCAAGAGTTTGTGCCTCTGCAAAATTTCCAAATTGGATTTTATTTCTGGTTTACAGCCATGTTCTCCACACACTGTGACTGCACTGATGAGGTTCCCACATCTGGCAGCTTATTCCTGGCATTTGATGTTCCACACACTGGACATGGGACTTCCTCCCTGTGAGCTGAGCAAGAGCTTTTCAAGCAGCTATTTGCCTCCTCAGCAGCATGCCATTTTAATGTGGTGTTTTCTAAGGGAAATTGAGGAACTCTATTTATATGAAATATACATATTCAAAATGTTAGGACTGTGAATTCAAACACTTAAAATTTATGAGGTTGTAGAATTAATAAAACTGCCTTTGCAAATCTTCATTCAGCCCCAATGTATAACAGTATCATGGTAAAGAGGGATTATTCAATCATGATTTCCTGGGATATTATTCATCTCACTTCATGTTAACTGCTTAAAATATAGATGTCAAGTTGTAACATAGTACTTAAATGGACAGGAAGAGAATGGCACCAGCATGGGCAAGTCATACCATAACAAATGTCTGTGTTATTTGTTTGAGCAAAGAGGGAATTTATACACTTCTGAAGAGTGTAGAGTCTACCTGAGTTAGGGATCTTTCTCTTCTGCTGGAAACATAGGAAATAGGGGGAATCTACTCCCATTCTGCCAAGTCCTTTTCCATAACAGCTAGATGATTAGAAGAGAAACAACAGGTCCAGGAATTTCAGCTCCATTCAGCCTTATGGGACTAAACTCATAGCTGCTGAGTGTATCACAGTGTCTTCTAATGCCAAAGGATATCACAGATTAAAATGTTCCTATTCATACTATAGAATTTGGCCTACCTGCAAGAGCCCAGTGAACTCAGAAAAAGAGCAAGCAAGAAGACTTTTGGAGGTTTACAGAAGGGCTATAAACTTTAACCTTTTTCCCCAAGACAGGCACTTTTGCATTTTATTGAGCAGCTGAAATTAGAAATTTCAGCATAAGTATCAAGAAACTTTAGAAATGTAGTTGCTTATGGGATTAAATAACGTGAAGTAGATTGCTTTTTGAGACTTTGGGTCAGTTCAGGGCCCAACCCCATACATGGGGAGGATTTGGGCATATTGAAAGCTATCTCCAGTCATTACTAGTTATGAGTACTGACTCCCTGATAGTTACTTCAAGGAATTTAAATTTTTTCTACATCTTTGTTCTTAAACTCTTCTACCTGTGTTTTTTATAGAGATATTATAAATGAAAATGCTTTCTGAAATATTTTCTAGAATTTCATTGAGATCTCTCTCTAATGTTGAAGGGGTAGAGCCTCAAGCTTTGATGGAATATGCAGAAGTGCTAAGCTAGATGAAAATGTTTGTGTACATCAATAACAATTCATCCTGAAGCACCAGTACCAAACATAGACAAACTTTGGTGGATCTGATTTGCAAATGTGATTTATTTTGAAACCTTGGTCCTAGCATGCAGCACTGAAATAGCTAGTGAAGCAGTGCAGACTCTGGAGAGTCTGAGATGTCTGTACCAGCCAGCTCGTGGAAGATGGGAATATAAAGTATACCGAGCCTGAACTTGGCAGGCAACTTAAGGTACTCTGCTATTTTTCTAATGACCTCTGAAGATCCCAAATCCCCTTTCTGGAGTCTGTCTGTTGTAGTGCTTTACAGCTACACTAAGAATTTTTTTCTCTGGGATAAATAAAATTAAGCAGACAAAAGGAGAATTTCAAAGGCTGGGGGTTTTTGTGTGTGTACAGGGTGAAGTGAAGAGATTGGGTCAAATCTTTGCTATATGTAAGAATTTTAAGATGATCATATACCACCATTCTTACTGCAATGACCTCTACTTCCCACACTAAGTTGTAGAAAGACTGTTTTGTGTCTTCTCTCTCTATGCATGAAAGCATATGTTCATTTGTTTAAATATATGGATTTCACAAGTTACAGATACAAATTTCTGGCAATTCTGAAAAGAGAATTTCTGTTTCTCTACATTTTACTTCTTCCTCTTTACTCTTCAGAACATATAAAATATTTTCTTTTTTCTTTTTTTTCCTTTCTT
This sequence comes from Todiramphus chloris collaris, assembly GCA_025345505.1. Lineage (NCBI taxonomy): Eukaryota > Metazoa > Chordata > Aves > Coraciiformes > Alcedinidae > Todiramphus > Todiramphus chloris. The sequence goes on along the minus strand of JANVCC010000152.1, from coordinate 3,010,623 downwards.
TTTTTTGGGGTGGGGAAGAAGAATTAAAAAGTATGTCTATTGCAGTATAAACAAAGGTTAATGTTGTGTAACCAATCTATGGAAACTAAACAAAGTCATTTACTTCATCACAGTGTTAAGTGCAAATATACCCCCATTTAGCAGTATTGCCTGTCTTTTACATTCTTGCACAGTGGGATAAGATGTTGTCTTATTCTATATCCATATTAATAAACTAAATAAGGTCTTTGCATGAACTCAAGCCTTTGCACGTGATTATCCACAGATAATCCAGGTCCAAAGATAAATTCTTAAAACAGTCCTTTGCACACTTTTGTCCAGGATCAATTTAGCACTTTCCCAAATAATGACCTAACACACCATCAACCAGCCTAGGAGAACAACAGGTGGAATATCTACTTTGAATCTCAGAAAGCTTTTTTTTCTAATGAGCCTGGTAATTAGGAAGTAGTGTAGAAATGCCAGTTTTAATCCCAAGTGTACCAAATTCTTACTGGATGTGGTTAAAACTGCCTGATTACTTGTTGAAGGGCATGAAAATGTCATTTACAACAATAGGAACTGAGTAATTACCCAGTGTCTCATCCTGGGACTTGCTGTGGCTTTGGGAATTTATACGCTATACACTGAGGAAAATTTCATTCAATCAGCAAACCTGCCTGTATTACTATGGCCAAAGTGCACCCTCCAAGCACTGGGATCCTATGTACCCCAGCATAGTTGTGGGCTGCTGCTCTGGCCGGTACACTGATGTAGGCAGGCTTGTCCTTTGGAGGGATGGAGCCACCTTTGTTACTAAGAGTCAGGGATTGCAGGTCTTGGATGTAGGCTGGAAACCACTTCTTCAGTGTGGCAGGGTCTTTGGACAAGGTTTTTCTCAGTAATAAAGAACTACCAGGCTTAACTATTTCAATTTGTCGTTTTGAAGTAACAGCATGCACCTCACTGCTATGAGGCTTAATTTACCTGTAACTTTGATTGCTTTGAGGGGAAAATTCAACAAAGGAAAATTGTATTCCAAGCATATGAAACACTGAGGGACTAATGTATTAACAGGAATCTTTATTTCTCTATAGCTTTGGCAATGTGACATAAAGAGATGAGGCTGAAAAGAAACTGAGAAATATTCTTAAGGGGAAACATTTTTCACAGATCTCTGTCTCTCTTTGCACAAGAACAATGTTTCTAATTACTGAAAATATGTAAGAACAGTTACATTTTAATGGTAGGACTGAAAGAGACTAAAGAATCTCCAGTGGAATGTATGCTGGGTTTCTCCCAGGTGCTATGGACAGTAAGTGTTCCATTTCATTTACAGATTTAATTCATGGCATTGCTTTTGGTTTTCACTCTGAATCTGTGAAAAACCCAATCTCTGCTCATCTTTGACAGTCAAAAATAACCCATATAGCAAACCATCTGGGAGAACGTATTCATTTCTCTGATGGATATATTAATCTGGTTTTCATGCATCTTGATGCATTTTTCTCTGTACTACTTTTCCTGGGTTTTTGTTCTTCCTCAGAATAGTCTTAGAATTGCAATTATAGAAATCATATAAGATTTTAATGATGCTTGACGAGGTGCCGAAATTTGCCACAGGGCACAAGTGAAGGGGCAGTGTCCTTTCAGAATGAACATGGTGATCAGAATTCCTTCAGCAATAACATTCTCAGAACTAATCAGGGCTTTTTAAAGTATTCCACCTGTTAAATGCTTTTTATTGAAATGAAAATAAGTACCTTTTACAAATAAGCCCATAAAAATGTAAAGGAGAGGAAATACTGAGTTTGCATACATTCACCACACTTAGCCATTTATTCATGTGCCAGTCGTCAGACTTTTCACTTGAACTCCCCATTGGAAAGGTGACATTGAGAATCGCTGAATGAACTCAGAATTTTTCCTGTGCAGCCCAATTACAGAACACCTGTGCTAAATCACTCTGTGCTGATTCACTGTGATCATTCATAAAGCTCAAGAGCCCTCAAAACGTCTGTTTCCTCATCTGTAGTGAGGTGGTGATGGTGGGCAAGTGGCTTCAGTATGAAACACGAAAGATTGCTCGTTCATATCGTCCTAAAAGGGCTTTTATTTTATTTAATTTTCTTGGCAGCATTTGCCAAGAACACCTGGGCTACTCCACTTGTCTGTCATATATAATTTATTTTTGCGTCAATTTTTAACACCCTTGATAGAGGACAAGAGCTGCTATTGGCATAATTGTACATCATAGTTCCAAGGCAGACTGAATGTCGATGGTGCTCCCACACCAGAACAAATACATCTTTTTTCCAGTGCTGCTTCCTAGAGAAAATTCCTCTGGATTTACACTCATACTATGGATCTCTGAGTCACTCTGTGTGTGTGCTAATATCTTATTTCATCCAGATGACCTGTGAAGGCCTGTTTGTATACCAAGAATATGAACTCTGCTTGGAGAATCACTTATGTTTCCCAATGCACTTGTACCACATCCATCCTAGAACAAAGAGACTTTTATACCCCACATGATGGAAAGAACATGGCCTTTCATTTCTGTCTCTAGAACTGGCCAATCTGTATATCCTCCCCTTTGTGAAACCCTCAGAATTTTTCAATATAGCAAATTTGTGCTGTCTGACAGTATTCTCTTTAGCTAATTTTTCATAGATCCCTTGCAATTAATCCACACCTCCTGCAAATCAGAAATTGAAAATCACCATTTCATTTGTACTCCAAAATAATTTTTTCTTCACTCCAGCAGGAATATTAAGTTTCCTGCAGGGAATATCCCCCGTAAAATAGGATTCATCTTGAAAGCATGCTGTTCCTAGCCATCCATAGAAATTAAAAAGTAAAAAAGGATGCTGAGAGAACCTCCTCATTGTTGACTGCATGTTACTTGATCAAGTAAGCCTATATTTGTAACAACATATATTGCCACTCGAGAAAGAAGATCCCATATCACAGGTCAAGTAGCACAGAATAAGCATGTTCATGTCACTCATAACGCACAACTAGTTCAAATGAACAGGCCATGTACACCACGGCACTGAATTTGGTTTAGGTTCTATGTTCTAATAGCAGTTACAACTTTGCAGGTGGTTTTCAGTTGAAGGTTATTAGAACAAGAAAAGAACAATGTTACAATCTGATGGACAGGTATATTTACAGCATGAAATCAAGGATGAGGATTATATGCTCCAAGATGATGGAAATCCTTGAGAATACAAGGTGTGCTTAAGTAGTATTAGAAGACACTACAGGGCACAGAGCCAACAGACAACACAGTTCCAGCAATGTGGCTAGCAAGAGGGATCCCTGGAGAAAACTACCCCAAGAAAGAATAATAAAGAATCATTTAGATAGAAAGACACTCTCCTCTCTCCTTTTCGAGTCCAGTCAGGTTTTGATTACCGCCACAGACAGAGTCTCCACAGCTTCTCTGGGCAACCTGTCCCAGGGTTTGACCACCCTATTGTTTAAATTTGAGCCCACTGCTTCTTATCCTATCAGTAGTCAATGTTGAGAAGAGTCTGGGTCCTTTTTCATTCACTCCCATCAGGTGTGTATATATATTGGTGAGATTCTGTCCTGGTTTGAGTGAGAACAGAACTTCTATTCAGCAATTTTATTTTTCAGCTCAGTTCTCCTAACTGTGCTGTCTGAAGTTAGCAGCCTGTTTTCACAGGCAGTGTCTGTTTCTAGCAGTGATAAAACCCCATGTTTAGAGTAAGTACCAAGGATTGGTGTGCAGACCAAGGCCACTGCTGGGTCCCATGTACCACACTAGGAGGTGCAGAAAGTGAAAGGCCACACATGGAGGGAGGAGCAGACAGGACAGGTGACTCTAAACTGACCAACAAAGTATTCTAGGCCTAGAAGGCTGTTGGAACTGTACCATGAGGGTATCTTACAGGCTCATGGTCATCTTGCTGTTCACCAGAACACCAAAGTTCTTCTCTACAGAACATCCTCCCATCCAGTCAGCCCATTCCTTCAGCCCATCCAGGTCCTTCTGAATGACAACACTCTGTCTGGTGTATTAGCTATACTCCTCCCACTTTTATACTAGCTACAGGTTTGGTTCACTTGCTCTCATCATCTAGGCCATCAATGAAGATGTTAAGCAATACTGGCCCCAGTGTTGACTCCTGGGGTATACCACTAATGACTTGCTACCAGTTCAATTTTCTGTTACATATCACAGCCTTCTATATGTCTAGCTCTTATATAGGTCTCCCCTAGCACAGGCTTAAAGGGTATTTGCCCCTCTCTAATCAGTGGTCAGCTAGAACAAAGGCTGCAGACACCCTTTGATCAAGGACAGCTAGCAGGTTTTGTTAGAAACTGCTAGACCTACCATTACCTTACCCTTAGACATAACTGATAGCAGCAGACACACTCCCATTCCTGTGAGAGGTCCCGGACCCCAGACAATGTGCCCCCAAAACCAGGAAGATTTCAAAAAACAGAGCCCAAAGCTGCTGCACAAACTAGAATGTCTGTTAGATGCACTCTGGACCTTACTCTAATATGGACCTGAGACTGCTTTCAGAGGAGCTTTAGAAGAGAACCCAGGAATGAAATGACATCCAGGCAGTATTGACTACCAGTGAACCAGGATACACATGTTAACACTGAAGTTACATTATTTGACATTGGAGACATGCTCCATATTTTCCCACAACAAAGAAGCAATGATCAGTCGACAAGTGCAAATGGCATAAACTCTGTAATCACATTACAAGGCTAATCAGTACCTGCTATTAGGTCCTTTCCTTCTCCCATTATATTTGTAGCCTTAATTTGTTTATTTTTGTTCCAGATCTGACACTTTGCCAGTAATAGGGTCATCTAGGAACAGAAATCCTGGCCACTGAAAGCTATGTCAAAATTCCCAATAAATTCTTCAGTTTAGTGTCAGGACATTTCACTGCATTAAAGGAATTACTTTTTTTTTGGCTTCGATTGTATTATTGTACTGCACCCTTCACTGTAGAATCTCAACTCCCTGACCTGAATATAGATAAATTAATTCTGAAGCTGTTTTTCAAAGCAATGAACTGAAAACAAAAGGCCCAAGAGTTTTTGGAGGCAGACAGCGGAAAGAGAATTTCTGTCCTGTGCCCTCAGGAAAACAAGAATTCAAAATTCCATGGCACACTTTGAAAAGACAATATTTAGGGTAAGATATGTATTACTTGACTTTAGCCATCAACAATTCAGTGATGATAACCCAAGTTAGTAATTGGTGATCAGAACACTGTCAATGGAAAATGACAGGCAGATTATAGGAAAACTCAGTGTTTCTACAGATAAGCATGGAAAATTTATGAGATGAATAACTATGGAGAGAGATGACTCTCTCCTCTGAGTATAGCAAGAAGATATACAAGTAGCTTAGACAAGACACCTAGGTTTTAGAAAGCTAAGGTGAGATGAACATAATTTGGAGAGATAGCAACATAGGCCCATAGGTTTTGTTTTCAATACATCTTCAAAGAAAGCAATACTGTTCAATATTTGAATGGATGGCCACTGTGTACCACAAGACCTGCAGCAAATAGAATTAGCTTTAAAGTCACTCTTCATGAATCATGACTGAAATACCATATTGAGTTGTTAGATGCTAGATGCTCTAAGATGAGCCATAAAACATGGCCAATAATCTTTAATGCACAATAAAAACCCCGTGTCCTTTTTACAGAAGTAGTAAGGTTGGCCCCAATGGCTTCATTTTCTTCCCAATTGCATACTACATGCTACCTTTTCCTTCACTGGAGAGGACACTGCTTGCATAACATTGCTGTGCTTTTGTCACAGGCTGTCACACTTCAAGGTTAGGCTACTTCACTGCATATGTCCTGCAGGAAAATCTGTGATCCAAGAGACTACAGAAAACTGTAAACTAAATAAGAGATGTTTTTAATATTCTACTGAGGAAGAAGTATTGAGGAGTTTCCTTGGGAAACCATGTCCCAAATGCTCTGGTCTCTGAGGTCCATATCACTGAAGGTTTGACTAATCACATTTGTAAGACCTTTATTTCCCTCTCAGCTTCTCCAGAAGCAGAGATGATGTTGGATGCATGCCCATCACAGGCCCCAGTGACATCTGCATCAACCAGTAGTGCTTTTATAAGTATTAACTCCAGCATCAACTTTGACATTTCAGAAGTCTGTTGTGCCTACAGGGTAAGAAAAGACCAACCTCCAAACTAATGTCCATTTATCTCCTCCATCAAAATTCTATTGCATCTTGACTGTCTCAGACAGGAAGGAGAGTATCTGGGAAGTGAGAGGAATATCATGAAGACTGCCAAGAAAACTTTTGCATTTACATTTGCCTTCTCTCATTCCTTGAGCTGGTTAATGGTGAAGAGCGGATTTTACAAGATATGTTCCGGGATCTATGGCTGAAAGGAATCCTTCGAGAAATATCACTCAGTCATTAATGTCTGCAATTCCCCTTAGCCTGAAATTATGTAAAATTAATATAGGCCTTATCCATTTCATAAAGCTGTTCATCCAATATTTAAGCTTTCAAAGTGGTTATAAGGTTGGATGGTGTTGTTCCTTGGCTTCTGGCTCTAGAATCTAGAAACACCACTGTACGATTAGGGAAAGAAAATCAGATGTTCTTATATATAAACCTTAGGCACATGTCTGTCTTTGAATAATATATCAAGGATCTCAGAATAAAATCTCTTAATAATTTAACCATCAACCCAGAATCTTTCATTATGGATATCAGCCAAAAAGAGGTAAGGACAAGATGGATATTCAGATACACCTTTGTATCCACTGATGTTAAAACCACATAAATGGGTGAAAACCATAGCTAGTGAGATTTCTACCTCATCTCTGGACTGGTGGCAGTTTAGCACAGAGTAGTCTGGTATTGAGAAAAAAAGAAAAGCAACACAGGTCATTGAGCAGATCACTGATACATGAATTGGAAAACCTGGGCTGTATTCCCAGTCTTGTCACTGGCCTATTGTCTTGTGTCACCAATTCCTGTTTTCCTCCTTTCCCCTTATACAAGTTATCTGTTGATGTGGTAGAACAGAATCTAAGTGAGCACTTCTGTGCCTATGGGCAAAGACTGCTCCCTCAGCTGATTCTGGTTCTTCTAACATAAAATGAATACGCGGTCCTGGAAAAAGGGACGAGGCAGTTGCACTGATCTGTGGAGTATAGGGTCCTTCTTCAGCTCTGTCTCCTGCTTTGGACCCAATAGTTTTACATCACTGGCTACATGGTCATTCAGCTTCATCAGAGGAGTGAAATAAAAATATTATCTCCTATTCTATCCTGCTACTAGATCTGCTTCATGAACAGGTACCTCACTGTGAGGTTATCACACAACTCCATGTAACAGCAATTTACTGGCCACTCAGCAGTTACAGAAGACAGAACTTCAGCTACTTATTACCAAATACACGACTTAGGCTCCTAAACCAAGAAGCAGTTTCCAGTGTGCTGGCCTTGGTGTTCCCCTTCCACTGTCCTTAATCACTGTAAATCTGCTGAAGGGTCTGGTAGTAAAAAAAATCAGGTGTATGGCAGAATCCCAACAACAGTTACAGCAATACCATTAAGATAGCAGTGAACTAGATTATGATGTAGAAACAAGCAGCAAGAGAGAAATTCTTATGACAGGTACACTGCCAAAGCAAACAAATCTTATGATTGAACCTTAAGTCATACAGGTAACTGTGAGAATAGCTTTTGGAAATATCATGACCAAGAAGTCAGAGAAGGCAAGGGAATCAGATGAAACACATACCTTCATAAAAGGAAAGAATTTCTTTCCATAAATAAGTCTATTGTTCTGATGTATGCAAATCATCAACCATTGCAAAATATATAATTTTTTATTTCATTTAAATTTATATGTGTATTTGTATTTAAAGTCTTATCTGTCTGAATTTCATTTTTTTTAAACTCAGGAGCTTTATTAAATTCTGAAGTGAAATGTTTCATTTCAGATTCAACCATCTTTTGTAATAGAGGTGGAAGTTTGAAGAACAATTCCTCTTGAAGTGAATCGATTTAGCATTCCCTGAAAAGACTTTTTTTCTGGTTTTACATCTGAAGGTGCTAAATCTGAGACAAATGAGAAAAATATTATAGTGTTGACAAAGCTTCATTTTTTTTTTCCTGAAATATTGATTCTATTCATAGAATCATAGATTCATAGAATAGTAGAGGTTTAAAGGAGTTCTCTGGAGATCATTGAATCTAATCACCCTGCTAGAGTAGGATCACCTAGGGCAGGCCACATAGGAATGCTTCAAAGTGTGTTTTGAAAGTGTCTAGAGGAGATGCCACAAACTCTCTGGGCAGCTTGGTCCAGGGCTCGGTCACCTACCACCAGTAAAGAAGATTTTCCTCATGCTGACGTGGAATTTCCTGTGTTTCACCCTTGCTACCATTACCTCTCATCCTACCACAGGGCACCACTGAAAAGACACTGGCCCCTTCTACTTGACACCCACTCTTCAGATATTTGTAAACATTAATAAGATCCCCTCTCAGTCTTCTATTTTGCAGGCTAAACAGCCGCAGGGCTCTCAGCCTTTCTTCACAAGAGACATGATCCTGTCCTTTCATCATCTTTGTAGCTACCTGCTCGACTCTAGCTAATATTTCCCTATCTCTCTTGAACTAAGGAGACCAGAAGTAGACACAATACTCCAGATGTGGTCTCATTAGGGCAGAGTAGAGAGGGAGGAGAACCTTCCTTGACCTGCTGGTCACACTTTTCTTGATGCATCCCAAGAGACTGTTGGCCTTTCTGGACACAAGGGCACATTGCTGTTTCATGGATAACTTATTGTCCACCAGGATGCCAACATCCCTCTCCATGGAGCTGCTTTCCAGAGGGTCTACCCCTAACCTGTATGGGTACATGGTGTTGTTCCTCCCCAGGTGTAGGACTCTACACTTATCCTCATTGAACTTCATTAGGTTTGCCTTTGCCCAGCTCTCCAGTCTGTCCAGATCTCACCAGAAGGCAACACAGCCTTCTGGTGTATCAGCCACTCCTTCCCATTTCATATCATCAGCAAACGTACTGAGGGTACACTCTATCCCTTCATCCAGGTCATTGATGAAGATGTTGAATAAGACTGGACACAGAACTGACCCCTGGGGAACACCACTACATACAGGTCACCAAATGGACTCTGCACCACTGGTCACCACCCTCTGAGCTCTATTCTTGAGCCAGTTCTCAAGCCATCTCAATTCCCCCTCTTCAAACCCACACTTTCTGACCTTTCCCATGAGGATATTACGGGAGACAGTGTCAAAAGCCTTGCTGAAGTCAAGGTAGACAACATCCACTGCTCTCCCTGAATCTATTTATTCAGTCATACTTTCATAGAAGGTTATCAGACTAGTCAGACATGACTTCCTTTTGGTGAATTCATGCTGTCTACTCTTGGTAACCTTCTTTTCTTCCATGTGCTGCGACAAGATCTCCAGACTAAGGTGCTCCATTACCTTTCCAGGGATGGAGGTGAGGTTGACTGGTCTGTAATTACCAGGTTTAAGAGCCTGGCTATTGTGTGCCTCAAACCTTGTGTGGTGATAATGTCTGTAAACACCTGTCTGGAGGGGAGAAGTGTTGATTACTTCCAATGTCTCTGTGCCTGCCCTTTCGTTCCTTGTAGACATGCTTTAACAAAAGGAAGAGATAAATTCTGCATAGGTGGGACTCTGCTTTTTCTTTACTTAAGTTCTCCAGCTGACTGCGCCATAGGGGAGGTGGATGGCAGGCACTACACTACTTGTAGCTCATGAGGCTCATGCAAATCAACACCACTTCTTGTGGAAATTGGGAATGTCACCTAGATACCTCAAAGGTATAAAGGGACAGAAAAATATTGATCATGGTGCACCCACCACTGAAGAACTGAAGACTTGGACTGATCCAGTGAGACATCACTGTATCCATGGGTGGTGGTAACCTTTTATCTTTCTCTTTCTCTCTCTCTGTCTTACTCTCTCACACCTCCTATATTTTCCTCTTTTCTAATAACTCTTTCTTCCTTTTCCTCAAAATTTAGTAACACTGTAAAATAATTGCCTACAAAAATAACAATTTTATCTGTACTGTTTCTTGATTGTTCCATTAGGGAGAACTAATAAATAGCTTTGTTATTGTTCCTATATGTCATTGTCACGACTCTGACGCCCCAGCCACCCTGCCGAGCAGGGACAGCCTCTGTCGGGGTATCACAAATATTCACCTCTCTTGTTGTTCACAGAGTGGGATGAAACACCAGGTTCTTCCTTCTTGCCCTTTTTGAAGACTGGAGTGATATTGGCTTTCCTCCAGTCCTCAGGCAACTCACCCGTTCTCCATGATCTTTCAAAAATGATGGAGAGTGGTAGAGCAGCTACATCAGCCAGCACCCTCAGCACTTGTGAGTGCAACCTATCAGGACCCAGGGATCTGTGTGTGTTCAGTTTACCCAAGAGATTTCTAATTCAATACTTATCCACCAGTGGAGAGTCTTCCTTCCTCCAAGTTTTCTCTCTTACTTCCAGAGTCTGTCATTCCTGAGGGCCAGTCTTAGCAGTGATGACTGAAGAGTAGCTCTGCCTACTCTGCATCCTCTCCCACCTCATTCAGCAGTGGGCCCACATTTTCCCTAGTCTTCCTTTTACCATTGATGTATTTGAAGCTGTCCTTCTTGTTCTCCTTTGTTTCCTTTGCCAGAGTTAATTCCAAGAGGGCCTTGGCCTTTCTTATTGCACCCCTACATACCCTGGCAGCTTTCCTATAATTCTCCCAAGAGAACAGTCCCTTTTTTTCACATGCTGTGAACTTCTTTCTTCCACTTGAGTTTTTCCAGCAGCTCCTTGTTCATCCATGCTGGTCTCCTGCCTCCTTTACTTGTTTTTTTACTCAGAAGAATGCACCTATCTTGAGCTTGGAGGAAGTGATGTTTGAATATCAACCATCTCTCTTGGGCCTCCTTACCTTCTATAGTCTTGTCCCAAGAGATTCCTCCAAGTAGGTCTTTGAAAATGACAAAGTTTGCCCTCCTGAAGTCCAGGGTTGCAATCCTACTTATTGCCCTGCTTATTCCTCTTATGATAATACACTCTACCATGTTGTGATCACTACTACCAAGGCTGCCCCAACCTTAACATTTCTGAACAGACCTTCTTTGTTCGTTAATACAGGGTCCAGGAGCACACCTCTCGTTGTTTTCTTTTCCACCACGTGTGTCAGAAAATTATCATCAATGCATTGCAAGAGCCTTCTGGACTGAGTATGTCTCACTGTGTGGCCATTCCAACAAATAGCAGGGTCATTGAAGTCTCCGATGAGCACCAGGGTATGTGATTCTGAGGCTACTTCCAGCTGTCTACAGAAGGCCTCATCAACATCCTCTTCCTGGTTTGGTTGTCTGTAGTAGACCCCTATAACAGTTTTGCCTATAATTGCATGACCTTTAATTCTTACTCATAAGCTTTCAAGACATTCTTCATCCCCCCTGCGTAGAGCTCAATGCATTCCAGATAGTTTCGCACATAAAGAGTGACTCCACTGCCTCCCCTTGCTGGTCTGTCTTTCCTAAAAAGTACATAGCCATCCATGACAACATTCCAGACATGTCAGCTATCCCACCATGTCTCAGTATTACAATGAGATCATGGCCCTGTGACTGAAACACTGCTCTCCAATTCCTCCTGCTTATTCCCCATGCTACATGCATTGGTGTATAAGCATCTCAGAGAGGGGGTTGAGCATATAGATTTTGCCCTTTGAGGGGTAGAAGACCTTCTGGTTCTCAAAAATGTCAGCACACTGCCCCACAAGTGCTGGGATGCGGCACCCATGATCATCTCTACCTAGACTGGATACATCCCCCTCCCCCTTCAAATCTCATTTAAAGCCCTGTCAATCAGGCCCACAATCTCTTGTGCAAAGACTCTTTTCTCCCTTTGAGAAAGGTGTCTCCCATTTGATGACAGCAAACTTGGTGCTTTACAGGTCATCCCACTGTCAAATAAGCCAAAATTAATAGGTACTGGCTAGTTTTATTAGGATTGCACACAGCCATCACAGTCTATCCTGAGAAAACTGGTTGTCATTGCTCAGCTCTCTATCTGGCTAATGTGGCCAAAACAAAAAAATTACTAGAGAATTCCCCCTCAACAGTCACAGAGGCTCAGATATATACATATACATACTTAGATATTGTTAACTTGTTTCTTACAGGATATGTAACAGCAGCTCAACCATTTCCAAAATAAGCCTTCTTTGTTTAGGGGGCACTTTGTCTTCTCAGGTTGACAGGACCTTCAGTTTTACCCTTCAAGAACAAGGATAAAGAGGCAACTGCTTCTTAAAACCAGCATCATAGAGACCACTGACTTTTCAGGTCCCAGTGCTGTTCCTTACTATTCTTTAGGTGACTCCAGCCCAGCTCAGAAAGGCCTGACAACAGTACTGCAAGTTCTGGTAGTAAACCAGAAAGCAATAAATAATTTCTAGGTGTGAGTGATTCAAAAAGATGCAAAGGGTTTCACTAGTCTTTCTAATAGTGGTGAGTAGCGTCATTTATTTTTCCCATATCAAATATCTGTTTTCTTGTTTGTAATAGCCTTGTTTGCTTGTTTTCCTGTATTTATTAAGATCAGTGTTTACAGGTCAGTCTTGGAAAGGTATAAATGAACAGTTTGTGAAATAAAGGCTGAAACCCTGAAGTCCCTTAAGCAATGGCTCCGTTGTAACCAATTTTCAAGTGCTGGAACTGTTGAGATGTGCCTCCTTCATTTGTATTTGAATAAATCTATCCAAAAATGACATCAAAAGAGCAAATAACATTTGATGGAGTGCAAATGCTTTAAATAAACTCTCCCACAACTACACATATTAGCACCTTTGTAGACAAGAAGGAATAGTACACAGACGGCAAATTGTCTGACATGTATGCAAGCTGACAAGGATTTAAAACCTTCAATTATTGTACTAAATAATTTTCTATTTAATGCAAGATTTCTGCCCCTGAACTTTGCTTTATATTATTATTTGCTAAAGGACTACTGTCAGCTTCAGGGCTAAAGTACTTCTGAGACTAAAAATTGTCATTTACAGCTAATGGTTGAAAGAAAGAAGATAAAATTAGAATCTGAGATGACTTCACATGTTCAGGTGGAGTCACAAATTGGCCCTAGAGGCAGATACTCTGGAACAAAATCGACCATCAGAAAATGTTACTGAGCTGCTCTTCGATCATAATTTCACTGCAGTTAGTACTGTAAACACCAAGAACACAGATGGCAAAGCATCAGCGTCAGCTGCAAATGCTGCCTGTAAGCTATTGGAAACACTCATTTTCTCATTCCTTCTTCCACCCTGGTGTAACTCCACTCCAGAAAAGCTGACAGGAGCCTGCAGAAGGGGAACCAAATTCACAGTGGAAAACCTAGGGAGCTTTAGTCTCTAACCACAAAGTGTGAGAGGGCTTGCTGCATCCTAAAATCCAGGAAAAAATGGGGAATTATTTCTATTTTTCACTTGTAAAGAGGCTAGCTCCTTGGGGAAAGGCAGATTGGACAAACACTTTGTAAGACAGAGCTGCAGTGAACCATTAGACAGTGAGTTCTCAGGGGCACTGGAGACACGTACAGGAACCTCAGAGGAGAAAAAAACATCCTTGTGAGATCAGTGCTGCCAAGAGCTGCTGTAAATGTGAACCATGACCTTATATCTATTATGAGGCTCTCCTGTTGTTCACATGGTTGGTGTGATGTCTTGTTGCTGTGTATGTTCTTCCCCTTATGAAGAAGCAGAAATGTTCCTTAGCTGTTCCCTATTTGAAGTCACTTTGACCTCAAAATGGTCAAAGTACCCTTCAAAAGACAAGTTTGTCACTCACTGTCTGCAGTTCTTTCCTTTCATCCTACATATTAAAAAGAGCATGCTTATCCTGAAGCTTTACAAAAATATGCACTGCTGGCACCACAGCTGTATTTGCTTGGTTAGCTAAAGGACTTCATAGTAAAGCATACAGCACTAACAGGTCTTAATCTTACTCAGCACAGAAAGTGTGAATTATGTCAGCCAAACATTTATTAATACAATTAAAATTAGACTAGAGACAGCAGTCTGCTTGACAGTAAATCTACTCTTTGAACAGGAAATAAATTGCTGTCATAATGGCACCATTTTTTTTTTTGACATTTTTTGTTAAATCTTTCCTTTCCACAAAGGAATAGGTTGGTTATTAAAGATAAAACAAGTTTGCAGCAGGAATCACAAAATATGTCATGTGAGCAGATAACCAACGCTTCCTCTGACAGTTAACTGCACTTTAGCACAAGCAGCAACACTAAAGTTCGCTTAAGGACCCAGTAAAATAACCGACCATAGATAGAGAGCAAATTTCAAAAGGAAAGGTAGATGCCCATGAAATGTCTTTTCACACCATCATATGAGCTGCTCAGAGAAAAACAAATGGATCATCAGGGTACTTCCCACACAATTTTCTTTGCTTGGTAACATGTAGAAATAGCTTTAGAGGGATGACATCTATAACCAAGCTTATGCCCCGTTATTTGGTCATCACTGACTGTCTCGAACTAATCAGCCAATGAATTCTATGTATAAACATGCTCTTGGCCCCTGCACAAAAATAATTTAAAGAATTGGCATATGCTCAGGTGAGAGCTCTTCTATGGCATGTTGAAGTAGAAAAGGACAAGATTAATTTTGATGCAGACCTACCCAGTCTTCACTGCTGTCACCACTTGTCATTCTTGTCTAGCAACTTCTTATCCAGCATCTTTCCAAAGTGTCTGTGTTTAGGGTATGTTGCTTCCTTTTAAAGCCAGCATTTTGCTTTACTGACATGTTTTCAGGTGTAAAGAGAAAGAGGTGAAGCAAAGGGAGTTCCTTACCACTACTACACAGAATCTACTGGTTTTGGCTGTTTTTTGTTTTAGTGAGATTATTGTTCTCAACAACACAGCCATAAATAAAACAGCTATACAAATAGAACAACACATTGCACTTCTGAGACCAAAATAAGCAGCAGAAGGGGATTTATCTCAGCCTGGAGAGGCTTTGTTGCTGCGGGGAATAAACACACATTTCAGTATCTAGATGTTATGTGAGGATTTTTTGCAAAATTCTCTTCCACATGCTGTAGCTCCACTCATCCTTTACTGCAGCATGCTAGCAACAAAGCTTATTGTTTTCAGTAATAAAGAAGCTTATGCTGATGCAAACTTTTCAGGTCCCCTCATTAATCTATCGTCTGGAAGCCTGTTAATCAGAGCTACAAGGTTACTTTAACACTCCCAGTGGCTTACACTCCTCAGCAAAACTTTGCATTTTGTGAAACAGTTAGTTACTGACTGTATTACACAGAGAAAGAAGCTGAAATTCGTTACTGATTGTGTTCTCAGCAGTCATCCAGTTACAAAGCAATGAACCCAGAAATCACTTGTCTGAAGTGCAACACAATGAAGGTGCTACGTCACCTATTACCCCCTTCAGTCCCAGCTTGTGTTTAATTTTTAAGGTTATTGAACAGCACATTTGAGACAATGTCAGCACTAATTTTAAAAATCTTTAGAGCCTTCATCCTGAATGCCACCGGGCTCATTTGAGCCTGAGAAAGTGCTGAGATCACTTATAATCTCCTGAGGATGGACAAACCCCCATGTATTCATGTTCATTCTTTCAGAGCTTCTTTTGGTATCAACCTTTGTTATCATTGAACTTCGAGTCTAATCGAACCCAAAAAGGAAGAATAAAGGCTGTTTCTGGATGTTACTGTAGTATGATATAAAGACTGTTGAAAGAAATAATGGAAAAAAATGGAGGCTGATTTTTCTGAAACCAAACTGATATTACAATTTATGGACTAATCTAAGCAAGACAGAAATGTTGAGTGCTGTGGAAGTGAAATATCCCCTGAAGACATTTCCCCAGATGCACTTGCGCTTTGTTAAATAAAAAAGTTTTGAGGTTTTTTTTTTTTTTTTTGACTTAGTAGGTATTCACTCATGTCCTGATTCAATGATTTTATGGCTACCTTCAGACACCTTGTTGCCTTAGGATTCAAGTGGTCTTAGAAACTGCCAGCATTGCTTAACCTTTACATCTGATTACAGACATGTATTTCAGATAATGGAGAAAGCATGCCCCTAACTCTAACAAATTAGTACTAAAAGAATGAGTTATTGTGAGAAAAAAACAGAACTAACAAGAAAAAAGAAATAAATAATGAAACACGTTTTCTTAAATCTTCCCTAATAAAAAAAAAAAAATACTAAAAATTATTTTTTGCCAAATTTAGAGCTATTCCTAAAGCAAGTATCTCTTGAGATAAATTGTTACCTGTGAACAATTTCCCCAAAGGAAAATTCCCAAAGGAATTGTATCCAGCTTTTGCATCAAGTCTTTTTATCTTCTGGCAATTCAGGGACTTTATTCAAGGAGCACTATTCAGAAAACAGTCCTCTGTGCCATCACACGGCACTTTCCTTTCTCTGTCTGCTTCTGCCTGGTCCTGAGAGAAAATCCTTTGCCATATAGCACAGCAGCTAGACAAAAAGGAGGGGAAGGTGAGGCACTGGGACATTTATAGCACCTTTAAGAAGTAGAAAATGATCACTGGTGTAAAAATATTTTTTATAAAAATGAGGGAATTTTAAATGCAAGAATGATTTTTTTATTAGATGGGAAAATGATGCCTTTACTACTATTCTTTTTTTGAGGACAAAACTCACAAAAGTTCTTACTCATCAGAAATCACAATTACTTTTCTTCTTGTGAATTTTATATCTAAACATTAGGATTTTCTCTGTGGTTTGTCAGCTTTTGGGGAATGTACCAGAAATAATTAAAAAAAAAAAAATTGATTTTTTACTATGGATAAATGCATAGTTCTAGATGCTACGTCAAAGTCACTCCTCACTATGGAATGAAGCTGGCAATAAAGTACAGAATAGGCGTCTCCGTGAAAATGGAGAAGGGAAGGTGTATCGAAGAGTCCTCTGCGCAGAAAAAAAATGGAGAGAAAAAGCACAATAAGTCATTTCTAATTCTTGTGTGATAATATTAAGCCAGTTATATTTGACTTTGATATGATCTGCAAACATTATTTGGTCATTTATCTTTCTCTTTTAAAAAATACAGTATGACTATTTTCCCAGTTAAGAAGGATCATCTGCAAATCACCAGTACTCAGTCTTCCGGGGGACATTTAATTTCCTTTCCATTAACTGTGCTAGATATGAGTTGGAGGATTTTTTCAGAAGTAAATTTTTACTAAAGGCCTCATACTGATTGACAGAAAAAGTGTAGTCTTCTCACCTATCCTTAGTCATTTATAATACAGTCATGAACATGGGAGCCAGTCACCCTGAATTAGCTCCTGTTACAGTCACTGGGAAGAAGTAGAGCCAGCCAGATCCATCTGGCTGGTTTTAGGACAAAAAGAATCACATCCTGTAATTTGCAGTTACTCTGCAGTGAGTGCAAAGGAAACCAAGACAACTATCTGAAATGTATATGTCTACATCTGGTCAAAGGAACCTCTATTAAATTGTCCAGTGAGATCAGCAGACAGAAATGACTTCCAAATTGTACTGAGATTAATGAAGGATGGTAATATTTCTACTGTTGTGTAAGGAATATATAACAAGAGTATTACATTATACGGTCAAAAATTACAGGAAGGTTACTGGTTTTTATTAAAATCTAGAGGACAATAATCCATTTTGCAGTCACCAGTCTGTTCTTCCATTTGCTTCATATACATTCACGACCCAAACTCACTTAATGTAATCCCAGGCACAGTCTTTCCTGCTTCTTTCATCTCCCTGTGGTGTTGTTCTTCCTTTGTTATAATCTGTTATGGACAAATTGTGGTTAGAGAGGTCTTCATAGCTAACCAGAAACACATACAGAGACTGGAGTGGGTCCTGGGAAAGTTGTCTTGCACATAATTAACAACAGAGCACGGCTGCCATCCTCCCCAGCTGACAGTTTAGATTGAGGAATGTAGCTATTTGTCTGCCAAAAACAAGGGATTTGCCAAGCCCCACAAAGATGATAGGGAAAAATACACAGAAGGGACATTTCTCTACCACTTTGGATGTTTTCTTGCTAGGCAGTTCAACTAAGAATTGGTACATCATTTGGATGATATACATATGTGCCTTTGGATGGCAAAATCAGCTCATCTAAACTGGTGCTGGGTCACAAAGAAATAACTTTCCTATGTCTCCACACACTTCTTGTAGTTACTTAGTGAGGACTATAGAGCAAGGTACTACTCTCCAGGTGAGCGTCTACATACTGAAACTCAGGTTGTCCCAAGTCATATAGTTTTATGTCCTGTAGTTTCTTGCTTACAGCTCCATCCCGCATTACTGCTACAGAAGCGGCATTAGAAGTAATTCCTTCTACAGGTGTGCCACACACAGACAAAACATGAGGGCAATTCTATGCCTTGCTTCAGCTTTTCCTAGGGATTTTTAGTGGAAAAACACCTGGCCTAGGTCTACTGCAGTGGGTGAGTCTTATTTTCTGAAAGTATGTTAGGCACAATTTTTATATAGATTCTAAGCCATTTTCTTCAGTGTACTGAGACATTATTGTCTTCAGCTTTAGATTTTACTACTTTACAGTCATAGCAGATGTTTAGAAAATTGTGTTCATAGGATTGGATCCATTGCATCTGCTTCTTCTGATACATGCTGCTTTTCTAGCTCATTGCACTCTCTTTAAATTAAAAGAAAAACCAAGAAATCTGATCTCACGCTTGACATTAATCAGGAAAAAAAAAAAAAGTAAATGATACTAGCATGTACTTATAGGAATTTGTTTGTAAAATAGAACAAGAATCAGAATTAAAATGTTGCTCGGCTTCTCTGAATAATAATTTATTTCTGTTTGCTAACTAAAACCACCATCTAAATAAGAAGAAAAAACATTAGATGATGGTCAGAATTAACATCATTGTGCTACAATTATTATAGGATGCAGGGTAGCCAAGACAGCAGCAGCAGCAAACTGAAGGCTGCCTTGTCTTTACCCTCTTCTATGGCTTTGAACTCTGGGCTTCATTTTAGCTATCTGTGGAAAGGAGAGTAGAACAACTGTTCTTACCCTTGCTGTTAATTTTTGATATCACTTGGTAGTAACGAATTATAAAAGAGCTAGCTGTCATTGCTGCTTCACCTCCTGTAATCACATTTTGCGTAAATCTATTACACGGGTCTCCATTTGACCATCTTGGGTCAAGGGTTTGCCTTGAAGACAAGGGAGCCCGAGGACCTTGCTGTCTTGACTTGTATTTGCTCTGTTCAAATGGGCTATACTATAGCCACTTCTTCTATCGCTAAAAGCATACAAGTAGTGAGCCACAATTCTCTAATCATGTGGACATTACAAACTGGAGAAGCTTTGATTTCTCCTTATGCAGGATTTACCCAGAGTTCTTCTGGGAAAGGAGACATCACTTGGTAAGCAATTTCTAAGCTATGCACTCCGGATCTTTAAGCTATGCCCTTTTTGTTTCAAGTTATCCCGTGTAAAGTGGAGCACCTAAGATTCTGATATTCTGACTTGCACATTGGAGGAACTCAACTCTCCCCATTGGCTAAACTCTAAGGCATTTTTACTTAGATTTATGCTTTATTTATATAATGGAAAAGAAGATCACTGGGACAGTATAGTCATTGATCTGTAGGTAAAACCAAATGAGATGGGCTTTAGACTGGAAATATCAAGCACCACAGAAAAAATAGAAACAATTAGTGCTGATCAAGAAATATTAAATGGATGGCTTTTGGTCAAAAACAAACACACACAATAAAAATAAATAAATTAAATAAATAAATAAACAAATAAAGCCAACAAAACAAAACACAAAAACCCAAATCCACACCAAAACAAAACAAAACAAAATCAACAAAACAAAACAAAAACAAATTGAGTGGAAGAAAGAAGTTCACAGCATGTGAAAAAAAGGGACTGTTCTATTGGGAGAATTATAGGAACGCTGACAGGGTATGTAGGGGTGCAACGAGAAAGGCCAAGGCCCTCTTGGAATTAACTGGAATTAAATTGTATGAGGATTGAGTTAGAAATCCCTTGGGTAAACTGAACACACACAGATCCCTGGGCCCTGATAGGCTGCACCCACAAGTGCTGAGGGTGTTGGCTGATGTAGCTGCTCTACCACTCTGCATCATTTTTGAAAGATCATGGAGAATAGGTAAGGTGCCTGAGGACTGGAGGAAAGCCAGTGTCACTCCAGTCTTCAAAAAGGGCAAGAAGGAATACCCTGGTAATTACAGACCAGTAAGCCTCCATTCCTGGAAGGGTGATTGAGCATCTCATTCTAGAGATCATAGCTCAGCACATGGAAGCAAAGAAGGTTACCGAGAGTAGACAGCATGGATTTACTAAATGCAGGTCATGTCTGACTAGTCTGATAGTCTTGTATGATGATTTGACTGAATGGGGAGATGCAGGGAGAGAAGTGGTTGTTGTCTACCTTGACTTCAGCAAGGCTTTTGACACTGTCTCCCATAACATCTTCGTGGATTAGCTCAGGGAATGTGGGTTAGAAGAGGGGGAATTGAGATGGGATGAGAACTGTCTGAACAATAGAGCTCAGAGGGTGGTGATCAGTGGTGCAGAGTCCATTTGGTGACCTGTAGCTAGTGGTGTTCCCCAGGGGTCAGTTCTGAGTCCAGTCTTATTCAACATCTTCATCAATGACCTGGATGAAGGGATAGAGTGTACCCTCAGTACGTTTGCTGATGATATGAAATGGGAAGGAGTGTCTGATACACCAGAAGGCTGTGCTGCCATCCAGCAAGCTCTAGACAGACTGAAGAGCTGGGCAAAGGCAAACCTAATGCAGTTCAACAAGGATAAGTGTAGAGTCCTACACCTGGGGAGGAACAACACCATGTACCCATACAGGTAAGAGGTAGACCCTCTGGAAAGCAGCTCCATGGAGAGGGATGTTGGCATCCTGGTGGACAATAAGTTATCCATGAAACAGCAATGTGCCCTTGTGTCCAGAAAGGCCAATGGTCTCCTGGGATGCATCAAGAAGAGTGTGACCAGCACATAACGGGAGGTTCTCCTCCCCCTCTACTTTGCCCTAATGAGACCACATCTGGAGTATTGTGTCTAGTTCTGGTCTCCTTAGTTCAAGAGAGATAGGGAAATATTAGCTAGAGTCGAGCAGGTAGCTACAAAGATGATGAAAGGACAGGATCATGTCTCTTGTGAAGAAAGGTTGAGAGTCCTGGGGCTGTTTAGCCTTCAAAATAGAAGACTGAGAGGGGATCTTATTAATGTTTACAAATATCTGAAGGGTGGATGTCAAGTAGAAGGGGCCAGTTTCTTTTCAGTGCAGTTAGCACGGACATCCTCAACTAGATCAGGTTACTCAGAGCTTCATCAAGCCTCACCTTGATTAACTCCAGGGATGGGGCCTCAACTACCTCCATGGGCAACCTGTTCCACTGTTCCACCACTCTCATGGTAAAGAATTAGTTTCTAACATCCAATCTAAATCTACTCTAGTTTAAAACCATTGTCCGTCCTCCTGTCACTACAGGCCTTTGTAAACATATCTCTTTCCTGCCTTCTTGTAGGCCCCCTTCATATGCTGGCAGGTTGCTATTAGGTTTCCCTGGAGCCTTCTTTTCCCCAGGCTGAACAACCCCAGCTCCCTCAGCTTGTCCTCATAGGAGAGGTGTTCCAGCCCTCCGATAATTTTTGTGGCCCTCCACTGGAGCCACTCCTTCAGGTCCATGTCCCTCCCATACTGAGGGCTCCAGAACTGGATGCAGTACTCCAGGTGAGGTCTCACCAGAGCAGAGTAAAGTGGCAGAAGCACTTCTCTCCATCTGCTTGCTAG
The DNA here is from genome assembly GCA_025345505.1 of Todiramphus chloris collaris. NCBI lineage: Eukaryota > Metazoa > Chordata > Aves > Coraciiformes > Alcedinidae > Todiramphus > Todiramphus chloris. Next base: position 2,988,710 of record JANVCC010000152.1, on the reverse strand, counting down.
TCATGTCTCTTTTGGTAAAGAAATGTGCCCAGCAGATCAAGAGAAGTGATTCTGCTGAATATCTTAGATTATTTCAAATTACAGAAAACACTTTGTATGTGGGCATCTGAACCCACTCTATGTGAATAATTATCTTGGACTAGACTTCTACCTTTAGGCTGTTAAATTTGGGTGAGGCTAATTCTGTCTCCAGTGCTCAGTTTGAGTGGCTTGGACTGGACTTTTTTGCTCACACAATCTAATATTTTTGAGATACTTTTGACTATTGTGTCTGGGTACCCGCTGCCCCTCCAGGACAGATAGCTTATATAGGTCCTTCATGATATATACTAACCAACATATCCAATTACACTAGACACCAACCTGTAAGCAACTAATGCAAGTCAATGTCTAGATTGTCTCAGATTCAGTCCTCTGTTATCCAGGCCTAACAAATTTGGCTTTGTTTCAAAGAGAAGTAATCAGGCATCTATTCTGCTTACAACCAGACAACATTTCCTATAGTATTGCCTCTGTTCAACACTGGGAGTATCTATGTAACCTATAATTCCTGCCAAAACCAATAAAGAGCTATGTTTTTACATTTGCTTGCTGAAATTCAAAATGTTTTTGTGATGCTTTATGCTTGCCAAGCTGTGATTCAGCATGAAATATAAGGACACAAATACACTTGGATCAAAATGGCAGAAAGTGGTCCCAGGTACCTATGAAAAGACAACCTCTATTACACTTAATTTGTGCCTAAACATAAGTAGAGAGAGACAAAAAGCACACACATTCCAACAAGTAACAACAGAAAAGGAATAGTCATCACAAGTGCCATGCTGTGTCGGAGAAAACACAAAAGGACACCCAAGCAAGAAACAAAGAGCAAAATGTTGAACTACAGAAAAAGTTCAAAAGTGGATAAATAACCAGATGATGGAAAGTATCAATGTAAAGATCCTTTTTAGCAGAGAAGGCATATGTACTTTAAGGTAGAGGCAGAAGTATACACAGTAAATTATGTAAAAGGCAGAAATAACTGTTGACATCAATCTGGCATGTCACTGTTGAGTCTGGTGAATAACAGCCTTGGGTTATGCACTTTTCTTTTGATCAGCATTTTGTAAATCCCACTGGAACACGTATATGACTATTGGAAGTCAAATGCAACAAAAGTGTTAGTTCAGAAAGTGCTGTATAAAAAGCCATGCACAGACTTACTAGTGATAATCACATAAAGTTCATGACTAAGAGTACAAGTTCATAGCTAATAGTACACTTTTTCTTAGTAATCAGATGTTGTAGTCTGTGAGCACTAGAAGTTTATAGAAGAAATTGAGTTTATCCCCAGAAATAATTGTAGATCTGTCTCTGAAGTATGGTTATTCATAAGTGCAAGGTTTATTAAGAAAGAAAGCAAGTCAAAAAAAAAAGAAAATATTCTGAGAAACTTCCTATTTGGAAGCCCATTAAGCTAACATTGGTGTCTTCAAAAAATATCCCAATATGCTTTTTCTCATGCCTAGTTACAAGTTACAAAGACCTTATTTAACCCATGATCAGTCTGCCCTAGTACCACGAACCTGAATTTTTGCAATAACTTCAGGATTATGGTTACAAATATCTTGGTTCTCAGAGATTCTAAAATCTATGGACAGATCTTTCAAAGTCACTTAGCTTCTCAATCCAACCATAGCCCTGTGCTAACATCTATGGGATGCTACTGGACTTAGAAAGGAAAAGAACTTCTTACCCTGCTGATGTTTTTAAGATTTCACTTTTTTTTTTCCCCCCCTCTGCTTCCAACTGTTATGTCAATCATCATGTCAACTAACTTCTCTCAATGGTAAAGTGGCAAAAAACAGGAGACAAAGAAAATGCTATGAAGCCTGCTGATCCTACCGCTACTGCTCTTGAATTCTGTGTTCTCTTTATTTTCCCTGTGGTTGCTGTATCCTGAGCTGATTTATGAACAGTGAATCTACTTTCCTCAGTCCACTGCACATTCTCAGGCCCTTCAGGTCCCTTGCAAAAGCCATGCTCCTTTTCAAAATTGGAGGCAATATTACAGGTGTGAGAACTGACTGCTTATTTCCAGGTGGAATTTTTGTAGAGAAGAAGAACACTTGATAAGTTAGTACATTAATTTTTTGTCTTTGGTAGTAAGAGGAAAGGAGTATGTGACTATCATGAGATAAAGACGAGGAGTGGCCTTTTAAAGTGAGAATTATTTGAGAAAAGAGCAATGAACTATGGCAAAGACAGTCTCCACAATGATCACCTTCCAACTTTGTTTTTCTTGTTTACCAGGGTCCAAATGCCTTTTCCTTCTGAATTTTCTACATCATCAGAGACATCTAGTGGCTGAAAAGTGTAAAAGAAGGACATATCATGACAGGTCCTACTCCTCCCTGAAATGCAGGAGAAAAGATGGGCCAGTCACACAAACCAATAGAGCTGAGGGAAAGAAAACCATGTTTCTTGCTGCTTTCGATGCTTCCAAAATATGGAGCTGGGAAAAGATAACAGAAGTTGGTGAATGATGGTACAAGGTACATGTGGACATGGGAATGAGAGAGTACTGAGAGATACTGATATATTAGTCTGAAGTATAAAGCAACTCAGATGAACTCTGGGAAAAGTAAGCGTAAATCTCACTCAATTTGTTTCTTGAATCTCATGCAAAACAAAAAGGGGTGATTTTTCACAGCCCTTGGAATTGTCAACATAGCACATGACTGGAATATAACTCAAGTCATCAGCTGTTACATGGAAATCAAAGAGGTTTCTGGAAAAGCCAAGCAAATAATCTCCTGTCTACAGCTGAGAAAATCACCCTGTTGAAGACTAAAAGGACCATAACAAGCTGGAATTCAACACTTGGCTGGACAAAATAGGACAGTTTTCTCCCTGCTGCAATTCTGTTGAAATCAGGGAGTTATACAGCAGATCAATTTGGCCCAGTGTATTTCAATATTAACACAATGGCTCATGCTTAAAAAACAACAACTATTACATGTAGTTAAAATTTTCTCTTAAAAGTGAGCTTTCATTCCAGTGCACTTGCAATTTGTGATTCCTAAGGGAAACTGGAGTTCACAATGATGTGTTGCACATCCATATGTTACTCCTAAAAGGAAGAGGCACACTGCGATATATAGAGTGCTCATCAGACCCATAGTGTAGATGAAAACTACAGACTCCCCAGGTGGTTTTGCTATTTAAAGAACTAGTACATGTGGACATTGTATAGAAAATTAGATAGTTCATAAATACAAGCACACACTTTGGTATATTTTCCTTTAGGCAACTACACCCAGTCCATTTGGAATGAGATAGAATATCTGTTCTCCTGTGTTGTGTGTAAGTTGCATAAATGTGTATATATGGATTGTGACAGAAGGTAGTTGTGTTTTGTGACCTGCAACATTTTGTTGCTTGGTGTAGACTAGGTGCTCATTTTCCTTGCTGCTTCACTGTTGGGGCACCAGCAACCTTTTGGGGACAAAAGAGGAGGGCACCTCCCCAAAGAGTATCTGAAGATGCTGAGCCAGGAGAAACCTTGGGTATTGTGTCTGAGGCATGGAAGCCACAGGAGAGAAGAGAAACAGCCATAAGGGAGCCAGCAGTACAGAAAATTGGAAACCACTAAAAAGCTTGGAGAGTAAATAGGCCTCCAAGATGTGGAGGAGATGGAAAGCAAGAGATTTTTCGTAAGTCATCCTCATAGTTTGTTCCAAAATAAACCCGAACATTGAAGATTCAAAGCCCTCCATGTGTTGTTGGTGTGCTCTACTTAAAGATACAGTGAGTCTGGATGCACTTTCAGAGTATTGAACACAACAGGATATAGTTCTGCCCAGTGCACTACAAAGCAAAGTGAGGCCATGGTAGAATGAATATAATGCAGCCAACTTCACCCAGCTTAAGAAGATGGTTGTGCAAGGGAGGAAGTCTGAGACCAGATCTCTTTCAGATCCTCTGATTTACCTCTAGGTATGTACATTATCTCTGCTTTCCAGAGAACAAAGGATAAAATTGACCTTGGCAGTTTTCCTCCTTCATGCATGCCGGGGCAAGAAAAGCCTGTAAGCCCATGTATAAACTGCAGAATTATCTGATACACTGAATCTACAGATTAATAATAAATTCTAATCTTTTGAATTAGTGAGAAATACAAAGGGGTCTTTCCTAGCCTAGGCACTTTTTAATTGTTTTTACAACTGAAGATTTTGTTTCGTCTACCCAAATTATCCTCAAATTGTCTCACTCTGGTTATATATAAGCATTTGGTCCAGGTTTTCAAATGCAACATTCCGGGTATCTGTTCTACTCTACAGACCAACCTTCCAGTGGCAAAGATGCAGTAGCCTTCATTCAGAAAGTGTTAAAAAATTGCTTGGCTCTGGCATCACCATGGATGTCTCAATCTGTTTCTTTCTTTTTTTTCTAAATGCCTCTGTGTTCCTGTCAATACTATTAACTGTCCCTCCACAATAACCATTATGTTCTGTCATGTCAGTTATCCAGAGCACCTGTTAAGCTGACCCATCATAGAGTAACTCTGAGCCACTTATATTCTATTGTTTTGGCTGGTGACCAACATGCTACAATTGATTGATTTTTTTTTTTTTTTACTAATTCCCGGCAAGATCAATGCACAACTGAAATTCAGTGCCACACAGCTCTCTTCTTCACTGTAATCAGATCGCTGACTGCAGCATGCAGGAGACACAAGGGCAGCAAAGAAAGAATAGGGGAAATCAGAGATAAGGTATGTACTGTGCAAAATATTTCCATCAGCCAAATGGCTTTCAGTTTCCTACACATCACTACCCCCTCCAAACCAACACTCTCTTCCTATAGGGTTTGTATCTCTGTTCATGTACCGAGCAGTTTAAATTCTAATGCTGGCCTGTATCCGTGTAAGGGCTTATCTTGGTTATCTATACATGGGGACACAGTTTTACTATCTATAAGTAGAAACTGCAGATATATGATGCAGCATAACAAGGTACACCCCTTATTTTGATCTCTTGATAATAACTTCCTCTTTTTCATCTCACCAGTGGTTTCACTTTATCTGTTGAACTTTGAATCTACCCAAGATACCACGGGAGACAATACTAACACTTTTCTGCCTGATTTAACCAAGTGACATAATTGCAAGGAGATGATGATGACTCTAGTTATTCCTATGTTAAAAAAAGAAAGTAAACAAGATGAGCACACAGCTTCAAGCCTTTGTGCATGATCATCCATGATAGCTTACTGCTGGCAATCAATTTGGCATAGTCACAGTGTCCACACCCTTAGACCACCCCTGCGATCAGTAAAGGATGACATAAATCTACCAGGTGACAACTCCCACCCACCTGAATATATGAAAACATTCACCCTGCTAGGAGAAAGAGTTAAGTCATATGGGTGTGAGTTATCCTGTATTGCTGAACTAGACCTGGATTATTTTACCTATTAAAACCAGTGCAGATGATTAATACCAGTCCTGGTCACAAAATAGTCCCTGACCAATCTGCCAGAACTCTCAAATAGAGCTAATGATAATGAATAAAGGTGTTTTTCTTTCAGCTTGAAGGCCCAAGGAACATTTATCATTCATAACTTTGTTTTCCTCTTGCATTTATTCATTAAACTTTCCAAAGAACTAAAGCAGTCATATAAATAGATTGATCAGTTTAGAAGATACTGGCACATCTCCAGCGTCTTTGGGTTATTTTCAAAATTTGCCCCTGAAGCTTTAGGGCTTGAAGAGAGTCTGCATAATATCTGATGTTACATTTTTGTAACAAAGAAGGAGCTGGAATATACTAACTGCATGATATAGCTTATAACTGCTCAGTTTTTATTTTTAAAAAAGAGGGCATGAATCATAAAATCACCATCTACCTACCCTTACTGAATGGACAGCTCCAGGAAACATACTCATCTGAAGCCCATTGACTACTGTATGGCTACTAGTTTCCCTCTCAGCAAAATTAGCTTTAAAATTAAAGCTTATTTCAAACTATCAATAAGTCAAGCAGGCTTGTATAAAACAATTTATACCATCTCCTCTGGCACAGCAAGAGTATTTTTGGCAAACTTTCAGTACTCCAGGTATCTGCCTAAACAATCTATGCTGTGCTGTTTGTCACAACATTGCCCACCCTCTGCAACTCTGTTGCTCCAAATTATGTATCAGTAAAACCCTGTTGGGAATTTCCACATTTGCTTTGCCGAAATTTTCCATGTAGATAATAACACAGCCGTTCTTATAAGCCTATCTGCTGGTGTTACTAGAAAAATAAATCAGATCAGGTCTATCTCAGAAATAAATCAAGTGCACCAGCTGACACTTACAAACCTCACTGCTTTCATTAAATGTCAGCAGGCTTTTCATTGCTTTTGCTTATTTTTATTTCATTTTAAATTTTCTCATAAATGCTCTATACTTAATGCCTTCCAAATCCATTACTCTCCTTGTTCTTTGATACACAGTATATCTCCTCTGCAAAATCATACATGGAGCCCTTGGGTAATATATTTTTCAGCCTATATCATAATATTCTAATTACTGTCTAATGGCTCTTGCTGGAAAAAAAAAAAAAAAAAAGAAAATGTAAAAAAGTGTAATTAAGCAAGCCATCCTAAGGCCATATCAATCCTACATGTTAACACAAAAATATTCCTATATATAGTGGCCTCTTTAAGTTATCATCCAATAAGAATTAAAATGTAGCTTTTCAGAAAACAGAAGGACATTAATCCTTGGTTACATGTCAGTTTCTGTCATGAAAAAAAAAGTACAAATAATCATTCCATGGTTTATTTTAAATTGCATATTGTAAAAATATAAGCAAGATTCATCTCTTCAAATGAAATGATAAATATGCTTATAAGGTTTTCTCTTTAGCACACCTCAGCTAAGAATGCTTGCACATGTCTCACAGAAATGATTTCCTGACAGATTATTTGGAGTGAAAAATATTAGCTCCAAGCTGTATTAAAGTGTGTCATTAATAGCTGCAGAGATTTCTCAGTAATCTAATGAATCCAACATTTTAAAATTCAATTTTTGGAAACTCTATATTTGGATATTTGTATCACCCACTTACATAATTTATTATTTTAAAATTATGCTTATACACACCAAATCATCCATTCATCAAGAGAAAAATGACGTATAAGGCACTGGGTGCTGGAGTTGAGATTTTTAAAAATAAGTATGTTTCTCTATTATATGGAAAGTAGTATTAGGAGTACTAAATCATCTTGTCTCTAGAAACACATATGAACTGTAAACGAATGAGGTAGGCAATTTTGCTTAATTAGAATCAATAGTATCATCCTTTAATTAAACAATATTGATTGCATTATGCAGAGGGCAGCCTTGCAGAGGATGTTTTAATGTGATTTCTGTTTGACTTGCAAAAATATGTCAAGGGTCAAATTGAACTTGCACGTAGAATATCCCATTCAAGGAGAGCAATCACTCTGAATTCTTCTAGGTCCCTTTCATAAAGTACATGAGTGGAAATCCAATGTTAAATCTTTACAAAGAAAACTGAATTCTTTAACTGAGAAAGATGTAAGCTTTTTTATATTCCTCCTCCACAAAAACTTCAGAGAAGTACAGGATCCTATTTTTTCCTGTTTCCAGTGTCAGGAAGATCAATAGAGGACTGCATGGACCAGGAACCTCATTGCTTTTGCAGCATCTACCATACACATACAACACATAATTTCATGACAGTTCAAGGTATGTTATGATGAGAAAACAAAGTGGTCTCATATGTCATCTTTTTCTTTTAAGAGCTGAATGCAGTAGCTTCCAGCTATTATTGACATAAGAATAACACACGGTTGGTCCCCAATGTTCCTATTTTCCTCTACACAGCCAAAGTGAAAGTAGTCTCAGAATTACAGAGTGCTGAACACTGAAAACGTATTAAGCCACCAATTAAGTGCTGAAACACACACCATTTTGTGTCAATAACACTGACAAGAAAAAACAACCTATGCAACTCCCAGACGTTCCTTTACAGTAACCAACTAATCCGTACATCATGGGCAAAGTAGCATAAAAAAAAATTTTAAAAGCTTACTGTATGCATGTCTATGAAATCCCTACAGACTGGAATTTAGCTGAGCTGTCCAGGATGGAAAAAATAGTATATAACTGTGTTCCAGGAAGTATTCAAATATCGAGGGAAATTTCATGTTTGAACATATGTGGTCACTAAGCAGTAACTGCAGGTCTTTGCACCAGTTACTTGTTTGCACACCAGAATTCCTAATATTACTAATCATTACTGGAATTTCAAGGTTGTAAAATTCTACTCAAGATAAGAACAACATTATTTAAAAACAAAAAAGATACAAACATATACAAAGAGATAGACATGTTCCCAAAGGCTTTCTGGAAAAGAACTGGAGGAGGAAGGGAAAAACTGATGCAGAGAGATGAAAAGACTCCCAGTCTCACAGTGGATCACAGATGAAAAGTCTTTCAGTCTTCAAAGTTCCAGTTCAGTGCTCTCAGATCTGCTCCTCTCCTTTCTTTCTGGCAGCAGGAACTAATACCTCAGATTTTGCTCAGAAAAGGTAGTTATGACAGCAGTTAAATGTGAAGTTATACTAGCTTCTCTAATTACAGAGACCATGTCTTACAATGGACACACACACACATGCACAGACTTCCCTTCTTGGAGCACACAAAAGCAGGTATCACAGACATACAAAACACAGAGGTACATAGACCCTTGCATCTATGATGCACATATGGAGGATCTCCCTATGTCAGTTTGTATGGCATTACACAGGTGTCAGAGATGGTGACAGAGGCGGCGTAGTGTTTGCCTCAACATTGCTGTATCAGTAGTGACAGACCACAAATCACAAACTAGATGATGGTTTGTCAGAGATGGTGATAGAGCAACACTGCTGTATCAGTGGGGACAGACTCCAAACCACGAACTGGACAATGGTTTGTCAGAGATGGTGCCACATCAGCGTGGACAGACTTCAAACTACAAACTGGACAATGGTTGGACTGCAAGCTAGAAGTTCAAAAAATGCAACCCCCCACAACGCATGTGCCCAGACCCAGAGCCTGGAAGACCAAGAGGTCCGGAGACCCCTGAAGACACCTGGTACCCCTCAGGCATGTGTGCCACTGCCAGCTGGTGGGTGTGGTTAAGCAGGACAGTCCCAAAAAGAATAGGAACCACCAACATCAGAGGGAACGTTCTCCCACCTGACCTAGAAACAAATTGGACTGACAGGACATTGCAGATCCGTGGTGATAACTATAGCAACTGACCCCTTTCTTCCTTTCTTTCCTTTCACTCTCTTTCTTTGCTTTGAGAACCTTTCTGTCCAGCAAATAAAGTCACTTGGCGCTTGACTCTGTTTTGAGTCTTAATTCTGTTCCCAAGAATACGAGCAAAATCTTGCTCTGATCTATGACTGGAATGTGACAACAAGTCAGTTTGTGCAACAGCCTGCTGCCTTTCCCAGTCCATCATCAGAAAAGATTAACACATGTTCTTTGCATGGCTGTCAGGTGGCTGTGCATTCATGGACTGTAAGAATGGGCACCTGCTGATGGAAAACATAAAGGTCGATAGATACTCCTGTCAATAAATGAGATAATGGTACAACATCCTCTCCATCAGCAAAACAAAAGGTGGTACGGTCATGATCATCACTCCATCAGCAAAACAGAAAGGGCAGGAGTGAACAAAGGCACCTGCCTTCATTTCCACATATTACATTGATTGCAAGTAACATTTAGGTCAATTTTTCCTCCAGTCTTTTAAATGAAATTGTATATTTATTTGATTGATCATATTCTAAGTAGTCTCCATTTCAAAGCTTCCCTTTCTGGCTGATTTTCCCCCAGCTATCATTAATACAATGCCAAGGCTAATGAAGCACTCAATAGAATATAAATACTAATGAGGTGTGCTGGACTCACAAGTTAGTAGGCCTGTAGGGGGGAAAGAAATGAACAGGTGAGTGAAACCATGTAAATGCATAGCTGCTATGCATAGACAGTCTGGAGGGTATTTAGGTTTGGTTTTTTAACTCCTTAGTCCTTCATATTCCTTGGTCTTTAGCTTCAGTTTGTCCATATGAGCCTTCAGGTTGATAGAAGTCCAGAAGATTTCTAGGTAGAAAAGCTGGTGCTGAGTTAGTTGAAGAGGAAAATAGATGTTGGACTTTTGCCAGTGTAGATAAGCCTTTCCTCAAAAAGACATGAGCTGTTTAAGGAGAGTTCTCTCTTACTGCTGAAAGCTAAGTGTATGCAGAACTTGCTGACACAATTATGCCCATTAGAGACCAATAATTTCATGCCTTTTGGCAAATTCTTGCCTAATACGGCTAACATCCCTCATGTGCTGTGGAATCTCAGCTTGGTTTTCTTCATCAGGGAATGATGCTGTGGCTCTGCAAAACTCAAAACACAAAGATGCACCCTGGCAGGAGTTCAAAGTGGCTTTTAGTTCCCTGTGTGGCCACAGTCAGAAAAAGTGAGTCCCTGCATCCACCCTCACTGGTTACAAAAAGAGAAACCACCAGACAAAGGCAATCTGAAAAAGTCCTATTAGGCAAAGAAGGCAGCATTATGTCTCCGTAATGAATGTGGTTTAAGTTTACTTATTTCCCTTTGGCTCTTACCTCAGTACTGTCATACAAATGATCACTAATCTCCTCTGAGCAGGAGAGGTGTTCGTTAACCGCTGAGTAGCCACACCTTGTGAAGACAGGATCACATGTGCTGCCAATATCTTAGGTATATCAATTTACCAATGTGTCTATTTTACCTAGTGATGAAGAACACATCTCAGTGATGACACCTGAGTATGGCAACTTTTTTTTTTTCTTTTTCCTTTAACACAGATCTAGGCCAAACTTCAAGAGGATTATTTCTCTGTACCATAGTTTCTCAACTGTTACTGTAATAACCCTGACTTCTCACTAATTTTCAGGCTGGATTAGCATATTAGTTGTACCTGTACAAAATCTGGCACAAGGAGTTGTGGTTTCAACATAGAACTGAAGGTAGTACTGTAAAATCAGACTTCTAAATGGCCATGGAGAACATGAAAGTACATCTATGAGTTGGATGATAATGTGGGTTTCTGCATCGAGCCTTTCCTGTGTTAATCCAGTTCTACTCATGGGAAAGAGATTAGGAAGGTTTGAAGGGTTCTCATGAATGTTTTCCCATCAGAGGATACTCTCAAGCAAAGCACGAATAAAATATTCTCCATGCTCTTAAGTCATCAATGATGTAATGACCCTATCGTGTAACACAAATCAGTGAATTAATTCCCCACTTTGCCTGTTGAAAACATTTGTACTCTTCTAGGTGCTTTTGCAAGAACTATGAACTAGTCTCCCAAAAGATCCTAAACCCCCTTCTCCACCCCAAAAAAAGCAACAAACCACAAAAGTTGTCAGTCTCAGTCACCATACCATCTCCTTTTATTAATAGAGCCTTGACACGGAAGAGTTTTCTGGCCAGGCATTTTTCACACCCTGATAGGCTCAGATAAAAAATTATTGCCAGCAAAATGATTTAAATGTAAGATGTAACACTACAGCACTTGCCTAGCTTGATTTTTCAATGTCAGCTCCAATGTGTCTGACACATGCAAGACAGAAATGAATATCCATATTTCTTTGGAATTAAAGGTTCCCTGACAGCTCACAGTATGGAGCATACGGTTCTCCTGATGGGTCATTACTATGGACTGGCATTATTTTCACCTCCTTCATTTTTCCCCAGCCAGTTATACTAGTGGGAACTAAAAGACTCTCCCCACTAACCTCAAGGACAATTGTCTCAAAATATTTTATACAAACCAGTCTATGCTATATTTGCTAATTGTATTTATCAGTCTCCCTTGCCAAAAATTTCCTCAAGTAACAGAACCATTGGCAATGAACACAGAGATCTACATATTGGGGTAGAGGGAATGTTTTTTACTGTGCATGAGTTAAGGGTTAGAAATGATAAATGATTCCTTGTTTCACAGAGTTGGTCCATAGAGCTGCCTCAGCCCACACAGTGTCAAAACTGAAACCTTTCTCCTTTTTAAAATAACTTTTTCTGATGTATTTCTACTCGGCTCCTTTCTCCACCTCTTAATCTCTTTGTTCAGTATTTCCTCACAAAACAAAATCATCACACCATTCATCTGCATCAATCTGTCTGCTGCTCACAGATTTTGCTGGGTCTGCCTCATCAAGTTCAGTCCCTAAATTCATATCTTTTTTCAAGTCAGTAATTGCTTTCAGCTTCATACTGTCACATTTGCTTGTGTTGATGTCTATTAGATTTTGGTCTACTGTTTCAGAAGTCTGTGCTGGGTTCCTTGAGTCATGTAAACTCCAGCTCTGCCAGTGATTTACTGGCTCATCTTATCTGAAGCTATTGAAATCATGTTTATGCACATACAATTCACTGTTCAATATGAGAAAGGTGACATACCTAGCTCCTACATCCATATTCACAGATATGAAGCATAAGCTTTATCTCCTCCAACTTCAGGATGTGATTCAGTTTGAGATAAAACTACTACCAACTTAATATGCCTGCATGTAGGTATCTGCATGTAAGGTGGTGTTCAAACTCTTATCATGGCAACACAGACTAACTCAATTCATTTGTCCTCACACAAGCCTCTCACAGTGCTATCGGAGATGCTTTTAAGCTTTGTCTCCTACTTACAGGCACAGGCCTCTGGTCCCTTGATTTAATTTTTGTTGACTAAAGCAGGAGCTTAGACACTTAACTTACATGTAGACACCTACATGCAGGCATCTGAATTTAAATGTCTTAATCTGAAGCTGACTTCCACCCTGCAGGCTCTGTTCAATTGCCCAACCATATGGTGCAATTTGGAGTGTCCAAATCATCCACAAAAGGCTGACAGATATGACATGAAATACCCTGGGGCACCTCAGATAGCACTAGAAACCTATATCTAGGCTACTGAGTGACTACATGTCTGCAATATAGATGCCTAAACAGAACTAGCTGGCTTAAGCTCTGCATCTGATATAGAAGGTGGGATGAAGTTTGAATTGTGCCTAGAAAAACTCAGCATGAAGAAGGCATATTCAGAAAAATGAAGCTTTGTGCAGAAACCCTTGGATATATTTGCCGTCTGAAAACTAACTACTGAGCCTAAAATAATTACCTAGATTCACTCCACAGTTAATACAAATATATGTTCCTTCAGATCAGAATTTATACCACAGTAAGAGAGATGTCTAAATAAGACAGGACAAATTGCCCTCTAGAGATGTCTATCACTTTCTACAGGTTGTGGAAAGAACCCAAATAAGTATCTTCAATATTCAATATTTAAGAAGCTAATGCTGAAGAAGATTACATTCTGCCTTTCCCCTTATAATGTGATATTAGTTACCCAACTCCCTAAGTGATAAATATGTGAAAATGCTTTTCATTAGGTAAAAATTTTAAGTATTTGTGTAAAGGATGAGTTTCTGTCAACTGCTTGTATAACATCTGTTATGGTAAGGTAGGCGGTCAACATCATGACTTCCCTTTGTAAGTCTACTCTGAATATCTATATCTGCAATCAGCATTGCTGGTTTTGCAAACATTAGTGCTTCTCAGCCATAGAATTCTTTATCGTACACTATAGATTTCCTTCTGAAGGACTAAGCCATGGGGCTTTATGTTCAACTAAATGTCCAAAAGTCCACAGATGTATACACAGCATATAACAATGGGGATAGCACCCTGATAAAGACAAATCTTTGCACAAGAACAGTGGGTCTTTGCCTAAGCTGCCCACCTTTCTCTAAACAGAAGAGGAAAAGATGAAGGACTTAACTCACTAGTAAAGCTAGCATAAGTCACCTACAGTCCAATAAGATATCCTGAATGTGTTACCAATCCTGATGATAAAACTACTGTCTACATAAAGATAACAAAGAACATCCACTTGAATGTAAGCTCCCAAGAAATAAAGTAGAATTCAGTCTCTTTGTGTGTGATGACAATTGCCTTCATCTTGTATTTTTCCTTATTATTTTTTTCAATTGTATTATATGCATGTGTCAGCATATGCATAAACAATGCCTTAAATAATTTTCTTAAAGTAAACAGTACAGAATTAATAGATTTTTCAGTCTAAAATGGTGCTATTCAAAAGCAGTTAATGTGTATGATTTATCCATCACCTCTGTGTGAAGTCTGTGAAAAGGTTCTTTTGTTCTAAAGTTAGGGGGTGGAATAAGAACAACCACAATAATGCCTAGCAGTGAGATTTAAGGAGGAGACATTCAAATGGTATTCATCTAGTCACACTCTGCTAAGATGAACAAAGGGACTTCATCGCTTGTATTCTCTGAATTGTTTTGTCAAAGGGCTAAGCCTAGAACAAATGCTCAGGCCCAGATAATTTTTATCTAACCTTAAAAACCAAATAAAAGTTAGATGTCTAAAGCAAGACTTTTCACACATAAAGTAATTGTCTAATCCAAGCTAGACATGAACATACTCTGCACAAATTGGGGAAAAAGAGAGATTTGCAAAGGGCAATTCACCTTGCCCTAAACTGAATGTTTAAGATGAGAAAAGCAGAACACATCTATGTTTTGTGCCTCTCTGTCACTTCCACAAGGACTACATGACTACTTAAAACTTGAAGTTTAACATTCAGATCTGCAAAACTGACAGACAGAAGCTGAACATAAATTGAATAAATTTCCTTCTTGTGGGAACATTTTTACTTCCTCCGAAATACTTCTACATAAATCTAGGATTATAGATGAAAGAAATCTAGCTCTTCCTTAAATTTTTCCAAGAAAAAACTAACTTAAGTTAATTCAAATAGTATCAAAATCATAATTTCATTTGATTACCTGAACTGTCAGTTTGAAAGTTTAGTCACTTGAACTCATTGATTCATTCTTGGTTGTTACCTCAATCTGATTATTGTTTTGTGTCACTTTTGATTAGCTTGGTGAAACTACAATACGTTTGGCTGAACAACATGTGTAAGTACATTTTTGATTGTTCATACTGGTTTACAAAATCTTTTATAATATTCACAGTAGGCTCATCCATCTAAAATACCATATGGATCACAAATGCTGAGGGAATGCATTCCCTTGTTTAAGAAATTTGCAAGTCACTGTCCCCTGAACGTAAATTAATAACTTTTTTAATTATTAATTTATTTCATTAATTAATTATTTTGTTCAAAAACTTAGAACTTTATGGAATCCAGCCGATATGTGCCAAAGACCAGCAGTGGATTATGGTCCTTTCCACATCCAGGCCTTCAGGAAGATAATCATCTGAGAAAAGGATCAGGAGAACTGGTCAAAATGAAAATAAAAAACCCACAACCCGTGAAAACAATTTTTATCAATTCTGAAATGAACCACGGGAATAAAATTATTTTAAAAACCTTTTTGACAAAAAGTCTCAATAAATTTTGTCTAAATTCTTGGCATATTCTTATGCTGCGATTCTTGTTTGTTTCCATGTTAATTTTTACAGAACCAATTGCAACTCTATTACACATTGGAGATGGGGTCATCAGTCTCCATGGCAGTGATGTGTGATATGAATGTTACAACATGCAGGCCAGAGGTAACTGTAGGAAGAGAAATCCCTTTAATCCTTGCCTCTATCTATGACAGTAAAGTATAAGCTCTGTTTATGGCACATCACCAAATTTCTTTGGAAACAAGGGTGCTTTTCAGCATATTAAGGCAGAGAACGGAAATCAGGTACAGCAAAGAGCAACTTCACTGAGGCTCACTGAGCTGTAAGAAGCAGCAGAAAAGAAATAAGCTGCCTGACACTCTCACATACACAAGGTTTCATTTCACCTCTGGAAAGCTGAAGTGGCATTGCTATAGTCACAAATGTCTACAGTGATGATGGAAAAAAGGAGGTAGTGTTTTTGATTCTGTATAAACCAAAATAGTAAATAGAATACTCATTATTCCTGTTGCTTAGAAATAGGAACCAGGACAAAGTAGTGAGGATATAGGTAAGAGGATGCTTGAGGCAGTGCCTCTTTGTCGCAGATCAGACATATAGTTCATAATTTTTCCAGTTTATTTTTTCATTGGTTTTGTTTGATTGAATGATTGGTTTTGTTTGTTTGGGGGTTTTTGTGGGGTTTTTTTAATTATTATTATTATTTGTTTGTTTTTTCTTTTTCTCCTTTCTTCTTTTTTTTTCTTTTCTTTCATTGACACTAATGCCTACTGTTATTCTATCCAGCAAAGATGAAATTCACTCTTTTATATTCTACTTGAGTCCTTGTCCAGCTAAGAAGTGTGATGGCAATACAATTAAAATCCCTCACAATTTTCTTCCTTCTCACTCTTGCTTGTCTGTGATCAGGTGTTCAACCTACTCCCTCAGCTATGATTTTCCCTTCCCTTGCCATCAAACATGCCTGTTCCCTGGCCATCTTTGTTCTCTCTCTTTTCCATAAATCCATAGAAAAAAATGTGACACCCTACAACTGGGAGATCTATGATTGTTGTGCATATGGGATTTTTCTTCAGGTTACTCCATTATTGCACCTGAAATCAGTGATATCTAGCCTGACAGTTTATACTTCCCAATTCTTTGGTCTTAAAAGGAAAATTTCTGTTACTGACCAAAGCACATTTATTTGGGGAATGAGGAAGACCAAGAATCACTAGGACTCTGCTAATGGTATGTCACATTCTGTTATTATGCTGCACTTGCTTCTTATGCCTTGTGTTAAGAACATTCAATTCCAGCTCCTGAGGATATTGGTTCCATACCAATGAAGCTAAAAATATTTTCAAAATGCCCAAGGGGTGAATATTTTTATGTCCTTTCACTTAGATGAGGCTGTTTCAGGATGATGCTGACTCACACACAATGTCTCTTGCATACTAATCAAGGCAACAATAATTCAGGTCATTTGATTTCAAAGCATGTTCCCTAATGCGCTAACCTTTCACTGTTAACCTGCAGTATCCTCCTTCATGCAGCACAAAGGGATTGAAGCAAGCAATGGGAGGATAGGGAAAGAAAAACTGAAGGATGAGGCTTAAATTACTCATATTACAATACATTTAGATGCAAGAATTGAACTCTGATATCCCGAGTCACAGTCCACTAGTTTAATCACAAGGTTATCCTTCTCTTCTGCTCCTTTTCTGCAAACAATGAAAGCTTGATGACAGTGATAGTCCCTCCAACATTTCTTGGAATATTTACACCACAGGCAACCCAATCAATCCTTTGTCTTGTTTACACAAATTTCACAAAGGAAGAAGACCAAAATGTCACTTAAATAACCAAAAACATGGGTTGAAAAAGCACATTCAAAAACAGCAGCACAAAAAAAACCCCCACCAATTTAAAACTAATTCATCAATTGAAAGCCATCTGTGTGAAACATTTGGGGAATCCCATCAGACACACACACACATATATATACATCTATATACATATATCTATATTCACAATTGTAGTCAAAGATCAGTTGCACTCAATAAATGGGGAAAATAATTTTATGAGTTCTGTATTACATATAGACTGCTCTATTCTACTTTAATATATATATTATCCCTACCTTTAAAGATTTTTAAGGTAAATGCTAAGACTCTCTATATTCAAAATAACTATTTGATTGGTGGTTCTTGTTTCTTTTTGCTTGGGTCAAATACATTAATTGCAAAATTAGTGAAAACCTTTAACTCTCAAAGCAGGTAAAATTACAAATCAGTGTACAGGACTTGACATCATGTAAAGTTTGAGGCATATTTTTTCCTTGTCTGTGTTAAACAAACAAGTTAAACTTACAGAAAAGGTTTTCTACCCAGACCAATTTTACTTTGATGGAATGAATAATCCCATTCTTTTCCAAATCAAATTCAGTGTGGTGTTCAATTAGTGAATTCAACATATAGGGCTCAGAAAAGTCTCCTCTGTGTTAAACCTCCAGCAAATAAGGCTATCTCCATTTTTCCAAGACTTGCTGAGCTGATGGAGCCACAGAGCCAATTTTTTGCATATGATTTTAATTTAGTATTTTCTATGGAATTTATTTAGTGCATATACAGAGAGATAATTCAAATCTTACCAGTATATAAATCTGTTTCCTTTCTATTTTTGTTAATAATTGATACTTCCTAGGCTTTTCATTAACCAGCTTTCCCTAAATAGAGGAAACACATAAGCTTTTAGGGAGAGTCCTACCTAGTGTTAAAAATATATGTGTTAAAAAAGAGATAGCTGCTCACTATCAATTGCTTGGTTAGAAAAACATCAGTGAAACATCTTTAAGAATACACATTCATAGCATAAAATTAGTTGAGATGATCCTAACCAAAGATGGCTGTGGCAGAAATATTTCATTCCTCATTCTATTTACAGCTCAGAACCCCATTCAACTCATATTAGAAAAGAACTGCCTTCTTAACTTTTTCCTGTGGCTTAAAGAGGGAGGCTAAAATTACTGTGCTCTTATGTACTTTTTTGTGTCAATAATGATGTGGGTAAATCCAGATTTTTGTGATACAACACACACTGAACTACAGAATCCTACAAAAGTTACTCCAAGATGCCTTCTACCCTAGTATTTGCTGCAGAATACAAAATATCTATGCACTGTGACAGATGCTTATTAATAGGTTCATGATGACCTCAGAGTATGGAGATTCTACAGCCATGGAGCTGGTGAGGAGCTGGAGTTTACCTTTTCCCCAAGAAAGAGCCCTTCTGCACAATTCTTTGTGTTACAAAAGGGAAACTTTTTGTGAAAATTTCCACAAAATTAAATGCAAGTACATTAATTCCATGGTGATGTAAATGTTCCATGAGAACACAAATCAAATTTTCCATTCCAACTTCACCTCTTGCATTATGGGCATACATTATGCTTAGACATAGTATAGACATCTGGACATGTGTCATTTTGTGTACATACATCTGAAATAACATTTTGAAATAGAAACAAAACCATTTGAGGCAGATAATCCAAATGTCCTTTGTTGAGATTATTTTTATCCTGTTTTCTAAATTAAATTAAATTAAAATGTATTTGTTCCTATGAAGTATTTGCCTTTGCCAGATTCTGAAAAGAAAATGTTTCCATTCTGAAGACATTTTATAGCAGAGATTTGATCTATCCATGGTCTTTTTTAAGTTCACATTTATGGCTGTCTCACAAAGTGTGTAGTGTTGTTTATAGCACCCAGAGTCACTTGTCAGGATATGAGATTCATTGTGCTAGACACTGTGTAACATGTAAAACTATCTGAGCAGGATTCAGCTGCCTTTTTACAGGTTCCTAATGCAATGTGGGACACATGAGAGTGTCCTAAAAACATGCAGGGGGACAGCTCTGGAAGTACTACTGCTTTCAGGATCAGCAGCTGGAAGCCTGAAAGTATATCCCTCTGTGCTTAAATGACGCTAACCTCTTATACTTAGTCAACAAAAACTTACCATCCCTGTTGTGAAACACAGAGCCGGCAGAAAACAAGGATCATGGAATCACAAGTTATGTATTTAGAAGATGATAACAAAACAAGCAGAAGAACTTTGGGAACATAAAAGAAGCAGTACAGCATCCCACCTAATAACCAATTAGCCCATTAACCTCTCTCTGGCAGTGGTCAACAGTAAATGTTACAAAGAAACAGAATAAAACCAAGGTGAATGTACAGATACACTTTCCTGAAATAGAAGACTGTAAATGAAGAACTTCTTAATATAAGCAGATTAAATTATAGTGAAAGCCTAACAATCATTTACCCAGTCTTTTATGAATAGGAAACTTTGGATAGTTTCACTGCAAATAGTTGAATCCTGAATAGTTGAAATCTTGAAAAGAATCAGAAGGCTGGTTCTGCTAACTAGTTCCAGGCATACCGTTCACTGTTAACCTGACTCTTCTCCGCACTGGAGCGGCACTGTGGCAGAGGACTCCAGTGTTGTGCTAACAGTGACAGGTATTACAGACTCAATGGAGAAGGACACAGCTAAGAACCTGTCTGCTGCATGCAATGCTAAGCAAATTTAAATGGTGCCATGCCACCCAGCTCAGCTTTCACATAATTGTTAGGAAATAGTGTCTTTCAAGGGCATGATATTTTTATTAAAATAAAACTTTATTATTCATATTTCATTTTTACCTGAATTTGTCCTTTGGAAGCTCTGGAAGATTTTCAAAAGCCTTTACGTTGAAAGTGTTTCAGGGCCTGGTAATCAAAATTTGAGAAGAATTTTGTGTTTTGTTTTCTTTCTCTAGTTGCTGAAAATTGAATGTTTTGAGGTACCAATGTTTATAACCTCAAAAAACCTTCTCCCAACAAAACCACCTTAGGATTCTAGTTACAATTCTAATGTTTAAAATAAGTAATTCTTATGATTTCTCAACTGGTAAGCTCAGGAATGCAAATATCAAAATAGTTGTGTTTTTCAGAATTTATGTAGTCTTCTAATGATGACAGGTATTCTAAAGACACAGTGCTGTTATTCTGTTCATACATTTTAAGAGTAAAATATTAACCTTGTCACAAAACAGTGATTTTTGGATGAAAGATGATGAAATGTTCCAGTTTTCTAATGCTTTAAAAAAAAAAAAAGTTAAAAAATCCTGCTAATCTGGTGTCACAGCTGCTAAGTACTATTCCATCAATTCTTTTCTCGTTGCTCTTCTTGATCAATGCAACACTTCCAGCATTGATGTTGTTCTGGATGAACTGGCTTCCCAGGGTCATCAGGGGTTTCAATCTTGCTCTTTATAAAATTTATTTAATTCACAGCTGGTAGCTCCAGAATACACCTGGATGCCTTTTGAAAAGAGCAGCACAACACTGAGGGCTGCAAGAGTAGTTTCTGACTTCTAAGATCTAATCCACTGGTGTCCTCACTGAGCAAGCAGTTCCTCATCAATGAGCAGTGTACAGCTAAGGTGCATCCAAGCTGTCCCTGCTTCAAAAAGGTGACAAGCTGGTAAAGACAATGTCACATACTGGTGCATGTAGGTAAGTTCACAGCTTTCAGCCACTTTGTGGGAAGGTCAGCCTAGGTCCTTCCTTGGAAAGAGGTTAAATACTGAAGAAGGATTCCTGAAGTGTGTTGTTATTAATACCTAGTAAAGCTATTGTATGTTGGATGCTTACAGAACTACTCAGAAGTCTTTTGCTTCTAGTCATCTGCAGTTTGTTATACTAGCAAGTATGGGAGGCTCCTCAGTTTAATTTCATCAGTGTTTTGAATGCAAATTCCTGGTTCTCCCTCTCATATTTTTATGAAAAGACCTAACATAGTGGTAGCTAGAGATGAACAACTCATGGAGGTCTGATGTTGCTGGATATTGCACAGTCTCTGCCTTCCAAAAAAAGGTGTAGTGAGAGAAAAAAAGGAAGTATGGCAGGAAAGGTTAAGTGGAGGTTCAGCTTGAGATACAGAAGCTGGGGCAGGTAAAAATAGCGTATCAGCACCTCTTCACTTGCAGCTGTTCAGATGCTCGATATCAACACCATTATGCCTGCTGTCCACTAGTTCCACTGGTCATGTAGATACTCTTCCAGGCCTGAGCCTACAGATAACTTTTTCATTGTTTCTTTCTCTGAGGTCATGAATTATATGGGGTTAATATGAGTAGATTTTATTCTGTGATGGCAATGTAACAGGGGAAAAAGTATGTATAATGGAGGAGGTTGGCAGTCCTGTCTCTGAAATCAGGAAGTGTTAATTGAAAGTAGACAGTATTAATTGAAAGAGCTGACCTGTACATCAACAGAGTTTAGAACAACCATGCATTCTTAAGTACTACATATACTTGCAATAACTGTTATCCTCTTGAAAGCCTCTGGGTATAAACTAAGCCTCTGAATATAAAATTTCTGCTAAACTTTTCTGTTGACTTAGCAGTTAAAAAAAAAAAAAAGAAAAAAAACCTACAACAAAACAAACAAACAAAAAAAACAAACAAACAAAAAAAAAAATCCAACCAAAACCAACAATAGCAACAACAAACTTAGAGGAAAATAAGAGAAGGGAGGGACAGGGATTAGTCAATACGAAATCAGGAGCAGGGACATTATTAGGGGAGAAAATTTTCTGAATAGTACTTTTATTCTTGCTCTTGAATGTAACCCACACTGCTGCTGAAACATGAGCTTTCTTTACAGATTACCTACAGGTTATATGCATGCAAATTGGTAATATAGAAGAAAGCATGTATTAGACATTATCATGGCCAGAAGCTCTAAGTCTTTGGACACTGGAATTGAAGAAGAATGAAGAGCACAAAGCTTTTTAATAGATTAACTTCTTTTGTAAACTTACAAGGCTCCCTGAGAAAGTGAAGAGATGGCTTGGGGGTGACATCTGTTTTGGAAAAGGATGGGATACACACCGTGGAGTAATTCTCACCCTCTATACAGCAATGATCGTATATGCCTACAAAAGAAGTTGATGTTTGTATGCATGAATAGCTGCACTATCTAAAAAGTTACCTCACTTTTCATTTCTCAGTACAGATAGGAGTTCATGAAATCTATTAAATGTACAGTAGAGACAGAAATACTTGGTAGAGACCCCTTTTATTATACTGAAATCTGTGAAAAAATCAGCTATGGAAAACTTATATATAAAAAAAAATTTACATATTTCAAAGTGTTCTGGTTTTTTTCCAACAAATTTGCAGTAAAAAAACCCAAAATTCTGCCAGTGAGGTCAGTTGCATTTTGTTTCATATAACAAGTTGTTTTGTATGACTTTTCCTCAAGACAATCATTATATTATGTTTATTCTGCTCCTTGTACAACCAAGAACATATCTCTGGCTTTCTCCCGCTTACTCCTTGTTGGGAATCAGGTTCCCAGCAGTTCTGCAAGGCAGGGTACCTGCTCCAAATCCTGGCCTAGTGTGCCTGAAAGTAGTCTGAGGAGCAGAGTATGGACTTGATTTAAGTTAAAAAAGGAGTTTACCTTCCAATTAACTATAATAAATCAGGTCTCTTGTTTTGAGAAAGTTATTCAGGGAAAGCTTTGTGGAAGATTTGAATAGGAAGTAAGATTTCACAAAGCCTGAAGTAACATGCCAAGGAGTCAGAATGCTGGGAACAGTCTCCAGTTAAGAAGCGCTCTGAGAAGGACTATGGGAGACTGACAAGGGGAATTATCTGCAGGTTTGGGGCTGCAGTTTGAGTGAGGGATCCAAGAAGCTCATAAAATATGGAGCAGGATCAGCACATAAGCTGCTTTGTATGTGTGCAACAGTGGAAATTTAGTCATTTAACCCTCTTCAGTTAATCAGCAGCTGAGCAGTGGGTCTTCAGGGGTTTAGGTAGCTTAAGATACCCATATACATCTCAGTTCATGAATGAAAAAAAAATCACAGCCTGTAATAAAAGAAATAAAATCCCATGTGCTTCTTATGTCCAGACTGTCTTGATGGATTGGAGTTTTATTCAATATCCTCTGGCAGGACTTATCAAAACAACAGATCTCTTTGGCTAATTAGCCAATATTAGTTAGAGAACTATGACTTCTTCACTCTTCAAATAGGGATGTTAGTTGTGGCTGCCTGTTAAAGAAAATGGCATTACTCTGAAAGGTTGAAATTCTCAAATGTGTCAAAAATCATCAAGCATATATATATATTTCTTTGACTTTTAGAATGACAAGACATTATGCTGCAATCCATGACTCTATATGGCAGGTCCAGCCAACATTTTGGCAAGTGGGGCAGAAAACTCAGTGCTGTGACACACATTGCAGGTTCCTCATGGTGAAGAGAAAGGACATCTGAGGTGGATATAGCACGATGGTGCAGGACTTGTCATGGAGGCTGTTTCAGGAGCAGGGCTCCACATACCTGCTGTCACACCTCCTCCATACAACACTACCACCCTAAAGTCCCCATGACAGTATGGTCTTGTCACCAGACATGTGACAGAAGCTTACCATAACACGTGCACTTTACTCAGTTTTGTCTCAGGAGCTACAAAATGATCCTCATAAATCTTTGTGTTCATCCATGTGGAAAGTCTGTGACAGTTAGTTAAGGATTTTAATAGTATTTCCTTCTCTGTTGCAGTTATATGGGAATATCATTGCATATATTTTTGTCCTAGGCTAAAGAGAAAACAAAAAAAAAGAGAAAAAAGCCCCGTTCAAAGAAAAGGAAGTTTACACAGTAATACAAGATCCAGAACTATAGTAATTACCCCAGTACAGGTCTCCAAAGAGTAAAAATGAGACATCACAGAGGAATAGATTATGCCATGTCTGCATATGTTGGGGTTCATGTGTCTTCCTCCAAGGGAGCCCATCCTGGTGGCTGTTAGAGGCAAGATGCTGGGCTGGACAGACATGGAGCATGATCCAGTCTGGCAATTTCTGTGTTCCTAAGACTACTAGATAGAGAAAACATACCTTATTTATTTAAATTACCTTAATTTTTCCCTTTCTTCCGTGCAGATTTAATTTCCTTCTGGAAAGCAGTCACCCAGCTGTGGTTATGAAACTGGTAATAAGCACACAGCTTCAGTTCAAAGGTGATCAAGCACTGTGCCTATGTTTAAAGTAACAGAAGATGGGAACGACAGGAATGGGAGCAGGTAATGAAGGCACTTTGTGGTCTTTGGACCAAGCATCCAGGAAGCACATCATAGCTGTCAAGACCAAAACAGCAAGTTCTGGTCTTCTTCAGATGGAACCTTTTCAAAACAGACACAGAAAGCATGTTCTTTCAGCTGAAAGAGAGGTAGGGGGAAAAAAACCCTAAGTAGCTGCATGCAAAATCATTTCAAAGATCATTTCACTCCCTCCTGTGTAACACTTTCACCTTCCTTAAAAACAGCAGAATGGATTTACATAAAACTTTATGTTTTTAAAATCATTAGTCTTGCCTTTGAAACTGAGGACCAGACCTTCTGTTGAGGAAAATCAAAATAGATAAATTGATTAAATGCAGTTAATCCAGCTTTCACTTCCTGACATTTTGGCACTGTCTCACTTTTTTTACAAAACAAAATGCATACAGAAAACCTGGAAAACCTCAATGGTTGAAAACCAGAAAACCCAAACACATTTAGCAACTACCAAAAAAACAAGGCCAAGCATAAATTTTTTATTCTTTTGAATACATGCCTTCTTTCCTTTCTATCCTTAGCAAACCATTTTTTAAATAACAACAAATATGATGAACTTCATGTCTGAGCATGATGGGTACAAGGGGGCAGAGACCTGACTAAATCCAAGTTGCTTAATAGAGGGATGAGGAGGTCCAGGGCAAGAGCTGGAGAGACTGTAGGGTCTGGAATTGAACTGAGAGAACTGTTTGCATGTGTGTGGGGTGTGAAGGAGCCAGTGTGAGTACCAGCAGCTGGAGTGAGGCTGAGGCCTCAAAGTTGCATGTGCCCAGGTGCCAGCAACTGTGGAGACTGGGATCCAGGGACCTCTACTGGGGAGAAAAGTAGAACAGACTAGACCATTTCAGTTGGAAATGACCTATAATGATCATCTAGTCCAACTGCCTGACCACTTCAGGGCCGACCAAACGTTAAAGCATGGTATTAAATGTATTGTCCAAATGCCTCTAGGCTATTGACTGCCTCTCTAGGAAGCCTGTTCCAGTGTTTGACCACCCTCTCAGTAAAGAAATACTTCCTAATGTCGAGTCTAAATCTCCCCTAGCACAGCTTTGAACCATTCCCATGCATTCCCATGGATCCCAGGGACAGTCAGTCCCAGGTCAGTACCTCCCTCTCCAATTTTCCCTCTTCAGGAAGCTGCAGAGAGCAAAGAGATTGTCTCTCAGCTTCCTTGTTTCCAAACTAGAAAAACTCAAAGTCCTTAGCTGCTCTTCATAGTACATTCCTTCTGGCCCTTTCACCAGCTTTGTTGCCCTCCTCTGGATGCATTCTAGGACCTTCACATCCTTCTTAAATTGTGGGGACCAGAACTGCACACAGTACTCAAGGTGAGGCCACACCAATGCTGGATACAGTGGGACAATCACCACTTTTAACCATCTTTATGCATCCCAGGATGAGGTTTGCCCTCTTGTTCTTGCTGAGAATTTGAGATCCTGAGACAGCTCACATGGCTTTTTTTCTCCAGAATACAAAATCAAGTTGTTTCTACAAGTTGTTCTGACATTTGTCAAATCAAAAACTGTAGAATATGTCTGCACAAGCCCCTCTAAACTCTTCAGTATAGGGTCTTTACTGTTGCATCTGAATTTCTTAGAAATCTCATATGCTTTTTTCTCTAAAGAGTCAGCATAGCTTACATTTGAAAATAAATTAACTTCTTGAAATAAAGGCCAAAAAAAAGTGTTTATTTCCTTAATTAGTTTCCTTTAATAAGGACAAACTGTAAGATTTTTTTTTTAATAACACATTTTAAAATCCCTTTTTTTTTTTTCATTCTTAGTGAAAATAATTTCAATCACAAGCCATGAAGTAGTATAAAAACTACAAACTGGAAAGAATGGAAAAGACTATACAGAGCTATATTTTACCCTGTTCTGAACAGAGTCAGGGACTCAGCATGAGTAAAGGCATGCAACTGCCCATGCTAACCAGCATGCTCTCAGACAATATGCAGGCACAATTCAAGGACAGCATGAATGAGGTACTATTCCCAAAAAACGTTAGGATCAGCCTGCTCTAAGAACAGGTTTAACCATATGGATAAAAAACAGGACGTGATACCTATCCCACTAGCAAAGACCAGGCCTTGACCCTTTTTACCTCAAGTTAGCCATAGATAATTTCCAACAGATGAAGATCAAGAGCCAATGTATGTGTGCATGAAAAAGCAAATTCACCAGTCTAGGAACTCATAAATTAAAAAGATCAAATTGAGACAAGATTGACAATTTCTAATTAATCAGATGGTGATACTACTAATAAAATGTATAAATAATGCATCTATCTGTGTATATATGTAACCTCCCCCAAACTATCACCCACCCTAGTCCTTCAGATTAATGTTTTTCCTGAATCTCACCATCTCTGCTGTGAGTATTTAACAAAACCTCCTCAGGCCAACACACTCTGCTCAGTGTCTCAACAGAGAACACAGTTGCAGTAGTTGAGCACTGTTGGTAGTTCTTTCAGCTCTACCTTGATAATAAGCTTTAAAGGCAAGCCTAGGATGAAGAAAGATAGAAGAGAAAAATAAGACACCAGTTATACGTGTTCTACAATATGAATACATTTCCTGTGCATTTAGGATTCATACACAGTACACAAAACCACTGGTTCCATCACTACTTATAAAAACATTCACAGATTCAGAGAGACAAAGTTCCACTTTCCTCAGAATTTGCACATTATGAATCTTACCTTTCTCATTTGTGAGGTGTTTAGCAGTCTGAATTACTAGTGTATTACTAGATTAAACAATTATAAACACTTATGTAACATCAAAGATGCACAAATCTATATAACTGCCTCACAAATATCCTTAAGAGCATCTACTGCAACTGATTTAGACACCAATCAAAATGGTTTTCATGTCTTCAAGGGTTTAGACTCAAATATTTTTCTAATCAAGCAAAATTTCAGATGAAATTGCCCACTTCTTTAAAACATCTCGTCTCTGTTACTCTGAAGCTTCCACCATCACTATTGCGTAAGGCAGCAGCTGAGAATTACATATCTGATTTATCTGATTAACTGTGACTTCAGAATCACTGAGAAGAAATCCATTTTCTGCTTAGCAGTCCGGGAGATTTATCAGTGAATGCATCAGGTCCCAAAGCACACTGCTACTGGGCTATAAAATATTCCAATGTCTTATTAATAAGTTAATTGAATCCATTGTAATTTTCCCAGTATTCATGCAGCTCACTTTGTCATTGATTGACAGAGATGAATTTGAAGATATTTAAGAGTTTCGCAAGCAGATGAACAGCTATATATGAATTATCATGAAAGGAATATTTAATAAGGGACTGTACTAAACGTTCATTAAAAAATTTGATGTAGTAACCACTGCAAACCTAATCCTGTTCCTGCTGACAGCAAAAGGAATTCTGCCTACAGATTCAAAGCCATTTTGAGTTTAAAATGACTACAGTTTTCCCAGAAGTCAAGAAAATTGCAATGAAATGAGATAAATATCAGAGAAAAGTCCATCAAAGCCACCTATAACTAAATCAAGTAGATGCTGAGTGAGTCATGTATTTAATTTCAAGGTAGATGGTTTGTAATCTAGAATTTTAAGTTTTCAGGGCTTGAACAGTATCATAGGCACATCAAAAAATCCAAAACTTTTTCAGGGATCAGTCCTGTTTACCATCTCCTCATTTGACATCCAGCATCAGGTTGCAGTCACATCAATGAATTATACCTTTGCTACTGTCCTGGGACAGAGAGGACCCATTGAACTCCCCATAACATGACAAAAGTTCCATCTGAATGCTTTGAAAACTCTCTTTTTGATTCAAAACAAAACCACTGCTCCATAATAAAGAAAAGATATTTCTGTTTGTACAATGGATTTCCTCACCTTATCCTCATCTGGCACCAGGAATTTGGTTTCCAAAACTTTGGTCACTTTTTGAGACAGTTTGATTTACATGAGAGGGATATGACATCAAGAACTTGCCAGATGCATCCAGGAAAGCTCATTAATAGAAGAAACTGCATGTATGGTGCATAACTGAACATCTTAGAGATCCAGATGTCCTAAAGATCTTCTCAAGATATACCCTTAATTCAGAGGCCACCATCCTAGCAAAACATGTCAGTTCTAGTTCAAACACAAACACTATACATCCGTGTCATGATTTTCATATAAAGTTAGTGATGGTTTATGTCTGGTTCTATATTGCACTGGTCTGACACTGCTAACAGCACACACACTTCTCACCTAAAGCAGGACAAGATAGCTAAACATTTCCAGTTGCTCTCTCAGCATTAGAGAGCACTAAAGGCACTAACCTGATCCCACAACATCCTTGCTTCCTGCAACAGTTGTAGGGATCCACTATGAGCACAAACCTGAGAACACTCAGTTATATAACTCAGTTGACACCATTAGTGGAAGGAAAATGTACCTCCAGGAAGCGATCCCTGGGTTAAAAAGCAGCCAGCTAAGAGTCCAGGCAAGATCAAAAAGGAAATACCTCAAAAAAGGAAATGTTCTTTAAACATGTAGAGATGGTTGGACAGCAGGTGGTGACTTGGCCAATGTCTAGGTCATGGCCTGATGTTAAGCTAATTCAACAGCATGTGGGAAACTGAAGAGAGCTTAAGCCACTAGAAATATTCCAAGATCCAGAATTGCTAGTTCTATATAATTGGGGAGCTGCTTCTCCACCTTCATAGGTAATTGTAAGTAATTTCCACAGAAATTTAGGGCTGTAACTATAGAACAGGTGTCTTGAAACTCTGGACATACAGACTCTGGGTTGGTAAGATGAACCAGCTGGGTGTTTCTCTTCTCAAATGCTTAGAAATTAAAATTCAGTACTAACATATTCCTTAAAGAAATACTAACTTCAAAAAAGATACAATTGTTTGAGAATAACTAAATAGTACTTGATCCACCCAAGCAGATTTTCTATTATTTTCACTATATTTTCTCTTTAATTTACTGCACACATTGCCCCTGGGATTTTGCTTCTCTAACCTGAACGTCCAGCCATCAAAATCAAATTCTGCCTATGGGAACTGTAAGTGATTTATGTCCTCGTACAACAATACCCTGGGCAGGTTCCTTGTATGACGCAATCCAGTGCTGATTTAACTTCCTGTAACTACTCTTTTCATAAGTAAATCTTATGAAGGAACTTGCATTCAGCACTTCCCTCAGAAGAGAGTTAAATACAAATTATTTTTTTTTAAAGAGAAACAACACCTTTCTGGCATGAAAGTTAGTGTCTCACAAGGAATTCATATTTAATTAGTAGTATGACAGCATTCTCTCTATGGGAATGTATTTTAGTGAATATTTTAAGGTGCACAGCAGGGTATACCTGAAGGAAAAGCTTTTTTTTATATTTAATTTAATTTGGGTGTTCATGCCTTTCCCTGATGGTTTAGATGAAGGATATAGGGCTCTTTGTATTCTTTCCTTCAGAGTTTTAATTCTTGATCCAAACTCCCAGTCTCTGAGCTGTATATTTCTCCATACTTAAAGTAATTCACATCACTTCTATTAGGAAGGTAAACATAATGACAAATGACTCTAAGAACTGACATGCAGACTTTTTTCAGGAGCTACATTTACAGCAATAAATGAAACAAACCCAGGGGAAACCTCGAGCCGTGTCCCATGGCAGCCCATTTTCTCATCATTAACATGCTCCTGAAACAGTTTTACCCACTTTGCAGTCCTCCAACCAATGCTCAGGCATGGCTTGGGACTTTGCCAAGGCATGAAGTTCTTTCTGGTAGGCTCCATGGATGAGACCAAGTTACCTTTGTGTAGAGAAGGGCATTCAGCTGTCTGTGTACAAGCTGCATCTTGCCACTTACTCTCCACTCTAGACAATGGGATTGATGCAGTTTATCTGAAGGACTTAGACAAGCCTGTGTAGGGACAGTGACACAACAGGTTGTAACTGAGACAGAGCTCTGCCAATCTGAATTTTAAATCTCTCCTGGGTAAGTCACTACTCTCATAAAGCACTGGAGAGGGGTAGGTACCTCCAAAGAACAATACAGAGAACTTACATTCAGTGCTTGAGAGTAGACAACATGAGTATCATGTCATTTCATCTACGTGAAGTGATGTGAGCCTCAATTGCACTGGAAATCTTGGCAATGCAAAAGCTATGGCAACAGCCATTTGTAATGAATTGAGAGGCATTTCTCTGTCCATGGTCAAAAAGTTACTGACAAGAAGATGCATTTTGCTCACTGCCTACACAACCCAGAAGATTTATCAGCGTGGATCATATCCCAAAGCACAGCACTAACAGGCTCTAAAACATCCTGATGTCTTATTAATAAGTTAATTGAATTCCACTGTAGCTCTCTCAGTATTAATGCATCTATGCTTGTCATTGACTGATAGACAGAGATGAATATGCAGATATTTTAACAGCTTCTTACATCTATATTTAAATTATCATAAAAGGAGAAAAATGATTTGGGGAGTATAACTCAAATTAAGAGGAAGTTGATATGGTAACAACCATTGCAATCAAAGTTTGTGTTTTCTTGATGTCAGAGGAAAAATGTAGGTTGGCTTCAGGAGGACTGGAATCATGAGCTACAATTTATGGCAACAATTAGCCTTAAAATAATCTTGCTAGGACAATGTATCACTTCCTTTGGCAACTGAACATCACATCTCAGAAAAGAGAAAGGAAGGCTGAATGGTAGAGAAATACACTACGTTGGTGAGACTAGGATTTCTCTATCCTGCTATTTTTTGTAGTGGGATTGTAGCTGCTCTTGGCAATTTTGAGTCAGATGTCCTCCACTACACAAGCTGGCAGACACTCCTCTGGGAGTTCTTCTTTAAGTCCATATGACCGAGACAAACCCAAGCTTTGTTTGCTCCAAA
The DNA here is from genome assembly GCA_025345505.1 of Todiramphus chloris collaris. Classification (NCBI taxonomy): domain Eukaryota; kingdom Metazoa; phylum Chordata; class Aves; order Coraciiformes; family Alcedinidae; genus Todiramphus; species Todiramphus chloris. The sequence continues at coordinate 2,957,180 of JANVCC010000152.1, read as the reverse complement.
AATGCAACGCAAAACAGCAGAGCAAAACCAACATGGCATGAAACAATCATAGAACTCTTTCTTATGCTGGTGAGTGATAGAATAAGGGACCTAGAGTGAAGAACTACAGCCAAAGCATGTGCCCCCCACCAAACAATAGAAAATTACAATCCTTCCCTACAAGGGAGATGAGAGGACTATGAAAGAAAAAGAGCTTTCCACAGGCAATTCCTCAGGTAACTGAGAAGCATAAATCAAGTTATCAACAACATGATTGTCAAAGTGATTCAAGACATTTGAGAAACACTTTACCTGACAGAAATTAGATCAAACTTCTGGACCAGAAGCAACGTATTCGTGAGAAAATAAGGCGTAGAAGGATTCAATTATCAGTAGATTATTTCCTACAGAAGTATGTTAAAACTGCACATAACATCACAATGACTCCTGTCTCTCTCCCGACTTCCTCATGTGATGCAGGAGTATAACATGGGAAGTAAAGTCTGGCTTTTTAAAACATTCCCATAAAGACCTTGCAGTCCATGCACAGAGGTAACAGCTGCCTGAAACTCACCACTTTGCTCACTTTTACCTTCTCAGTCTCAATGTCTCTCTGCCGAGCTGATGAACAAATTGTGAGCCCTCCAGTGGCCAAAATAATGTATTTCCAATTGTGAATATCATTCTGGTCCACTCTTCAAATGCTGCAGCTGCTCAGACAGGTTTACTCCTGTGCTCTAGAGCTATGGCTATGAGCTGGAGTCAGAGCTGGCAGCTCAATATCCAGCTAATGCTAGAAAGATGTTAGAAGACCTGATTACTCAGAAAGCACATGGAGATATCAACACTACTGGACAGTGTAACAGAAATTCCCACTGTATTTGTAGAGTTTATAAGAAGCAGCATCTGGTTCTGTGTTCCAGGATAGGAAAAAGGGACCTTCATTGTAACACCAGAAGGAAACAGAGATGACTCTGTCTCAGAAAAGCTCTTCCAAGTTTCCCCAACAAAGGCATTGATTACCCAGCATTGAAAATATGCTCAGTGGTCCTCAGGAGTCACTTTGAAAGGCTTTATCCAGAAGCATTACCATTGAAAGTGGGCACACACAGAAAAGGACTAAAGGAAGAGGAATGACAAATTAACAAGCAACCACATATAGTCACTGTCTGGACTTTAAAACCCTGTTCCTCTGTGCCTTTCCCACTTCACACATCCCTTTCTCCAAATACACTCCTGATACCCAGAGCAAAAGAGAAAGAGAAAAGGGTTTTCTTGTACCTTTTCCCCTTATAAATCTCAAAGCTTTGGCTTGGAAAAAACAGCACTGTTCTTCCAGCACCTGGAGATACCATGGACTGGGTGATGAAGGTAAGGTTTCACAAGTTAGAGGTCATAATTCATTGCTGTAGGGGTGGCATTTCAGCCAGTATGTGGCTGTGTAATTTAGAGAGAAGGAATTGTTGCAATGAATGCAGTTACTAATCACAACAGGTGGAGGGGGTCACAGCCTCTCGTGAGGAAGCTGCAGGTGTATTTACTGTTGCACGTCTGCCATGCACTCAAAAGTATTTAGATATTGTTCCATTAGAATAAAAACATAGGGTAATTATTATTATTAAACTACTTCTCAGGGTTAATGGTAGTAAGGTAAAGACAAGACTGCAGAGGCTACAGGTTAAAAGGCTGTGTTTTGAGTCAGAGGTATTAACTTCCAATCCTTTTAAGATTGTACTTTCATTACAATCTTAACTCATTTTTTCATCAGTAAAATTATGGAATAATTCAGACTACTTTTCTAAAGCAAAAAACAATTTTATCTGATTTGAAAATTCTGTGCTTTTTTCCTTTTTCTTCGTAAGTGAAAACTCAAAAAAAGAATAGGTAATATATCTAAAGATGTAATACTTTTTTTTAAGCCTCATTACAGATGGAGTTAGCCATTACACCTCACCTTACACTTAGACATAATTAAAGCTGACAGTATTTGTAGCACTACATCAGGGTATGTATGAAGTTACAAACATAACTCTGGGTTATACCAGGTGAGAACAGTGTCAAAGTTATCTCTACTATTTTTTGTATTAAAGAGCTTGCATGCTAAAATGTTTCCGTGGTCAAGGAGAGAAACTAGTAGGCAGTGTTTGGGTTTCCCATGTCTCAAAAAATGATTTACTATGTCAGGTAAGATCAGGGCTAGTCTCTGACCCAGGCACTTTTTTACTCTTCCTTGCCATGAAAAGGGCAAGGATGACAGCTCCAAGTGTGCTCCAACAAGCTCCAAAGATGAGGTCCACCAAGCTCAGAAAGGTGTTTGCATTCTTCTGAAGAAAGAAAAGAAAGATGCAAACATTCAGAAAGGCAGTTATTCCATTGTCTCTTCTTTCTATAACCATGTTAGAGATGGGACCATATCTCTTTTGTGGTAACAAGCATTGGCTTCCACTCAAGCCAAAGACACCTTCAGGCACTTGCATAGTCCCATTCACATGAATGTGAACACACCAAGTACATCCACACTGCAGAATAAGCCTAGTTCAGAAGGCCTAGACCACTCCACCAGATTTGTCAACCCAAGGTAACACTAGAGCCTGTGCTGGTGTAGATACACCCTGAGTCACAAACTAGGATGTGTCAGGCCAGACTTTGTATGAAAAAGCAGACTGAAGCACAGACTTTGTCTTCCAGAGCTTGCAGTCAAAATAGAAAGCAGGGGAACAAATGGACCCCCATGTTCTCCAGTGCTGTGAAGCATACCAATAAATGTAACTCAGTAAAAGGTTTAGTAAAAAAGCATCATGCAATATTCCATTTTCCAGATGTATCCTTCGCTTAAAAATCTCAATGGCATTTGAGGATTTTCCAATGTCATTTTCCTATACTACTATAACATTAATGGCATTTTAACTATAATTGATTTCCACTGAACAACTAAAGCTACTCTGAACAATTTTGAATGAGGTCTCAAGGTGTGTCTGTAAAATGAGGAGCACAGAGCACAGAAGTTTCACATTTGTGAAGGACTTCACTAAATCTGCAAATACAGTTCTGATGTTCTTTCATTATATTTTGCATCACTGGAAATGTCTAGGTGAAAAAAAAATTTTTTTCACCTTTTTAAACTACATCAGAAAATATGTACAATGTTTTTACAAATATATAATACAGCATATTTTTTGTCTAATATACTTATATGTAAGTATATTTAGATAAATACAGAAGTCAAAAAGATAAACTAAAAGTGATTCCTAAACAAAAAGCAGAAGATTTTGCTGAAAGAGTGAGAGGGGATATTTGTATACTGTGGAATTTTTTAAACTTCTTCACAAAATAATATTCCTCTGAAATCAGCACTGTGTTCTGAAGCATTTTCACTCTTCAAAGAGTTTATTTTTCCAATTAGTTTTATTTTCCTCAGAGTTGTTTCTTATAAGCTTGAATTCCAAGGGAGATAATGGTAATAAAACAGTGGGAATTTGTTGTTTCCATAGGGTCTTAAGGCATATACACAGCCAATCCAGTGAGCAGTCACACCACAGGCACAGGTGAAGAAAGAGAGGTCTGCTATGACTAGCAGTTTGCAAGGAAAGAGAACGAGGGAGATTTACATGAAAGGAAAAAGCCTTTGTACCTTTCTCATTTCAGCCTTTGTCATGAAAGGTACCAGCTCGCAACATCTCAGGTTACATTCACTTGCTCTATTGTTCGTTATGAAGGATTTTTTTCAATTTTCCCTGAGCTGTTCTTACCGCGAATATAATTTTTTATTTAAACTATGCTATTATGAGACATGGTCCCAATGAGTGGTAATGAACCTTTGTCATTTGAGGACAGACAGAAAAGCAAGAGTGGGTTGTTCTTATTAAAGCACAAAATGTTTGAGATTAAAAAGTGGATAATTTTCATTTATAGACTTTAAATTAAGAAATGAAACAACAGAATATGGTGTTTCTCTGCAACTTACATGTCATTTAGATAGGGTTACTAGCCATGTAAAATGGAGGTTGTTGGAAGGCTCTGCACTGTCCAGGTCTTACAATACTATCCAGGGGCTTACAATAGGCAAGAACTATTGTAGCCCACAGCAGAGACTGGGAGATAGCTTCCATGTTGTGGCCAATGCCCCTGGCTGCACTGACCCATTGCAAGGCAAGCTGGTGATATTTGGTCTGCTGTGGTAACTCATGTCAGCAAGGACTGGACAAGTGAGTTTTGAGATCCTGTCATTTAACAATGCTATAGAAGAGAAACAAAGAAATGAGGGACTCAAGTGACAAAAAACAAAAAGAAATACCAAACCTCAACCAACCAGTCCCCAGCAACAAATAACTAAAGGAAGTGATTTTCAGTTCTAGAGATATTCCTTTTTGACTTGAGCCAGTCCTGGTAATATCTAGGCATCTCTGACAATTCAGTGAATCCTAAAGAAAAGGAGTTGGGCTAAGTCACATATTCACTCTCTCCATGCTGATCTGGCTAACTCAGGGAGACACTTGCACTCCTCTAATGAATTCAGAGAGAAATATTTATACCACCAACTGATCCACTAAGGGGTTAATAGCTGTTTATCTAAAAGTCCTTTTTATGTATTGAGATAAAATTCATATTCTTTGCAACAGCTGTGATCAGTTATTCCCTGAACTTCATGTGTATATTACCTTCACCCATCTCCTCTGAGCCTTCTTCTGTTTCAGAGGTTTACTTGTCAGTAACAAGTGTCAGCATAGGTATTTTTAACAGTAGAATTCATTTTCTGGAAGTGAGTATTCAACAACATACTTCATACCCTGAAGACACTGAAAAGACTTCACCTTCATGAGTTGTACTGGTGAACAGCACCGAAAAACTGGGGGGGGGAAATCAAAGGAAGGACGAGATTATGGAAGAATCTTTAATGTATTTAATATGGAATTATATTAAATCCAAACAGAATTATTTCATTATTACCAACTTTTATTGGAATATTCTCTTGGTAACAGACTAATTCTAATGCAACCGCATATTAGATTTCAGGCTAGAAAGAAAATGCAGATTCTCTTGAATATATATATTTGCCAATAATTGCTACCTAGTGAAGAAAAGGAAAAAGGTGGATATAATTAAAATAGAACGTAATGAGTTTTGTAACTTCAGTGACTTTTGAAAGAATATGAAACATTTAACGTGCCTATGGGGACTGAATGAGAAATGACTTTGTGTTACACTATCTCATAGACCTTGAAGATTTAAGCCAAACAAGAACTGCCATTTTCCACACAGCGCTCTGAAAGGTCAGATGAATGTACTGCGCTTTCCTCCTGACCCGTCTTGATATTCAAAGTTGAGACCAGTACTATGTTTATAAGACCAGCTTGCACTGGTTCTTAAAGTAGCATTTTAGCTGAAGGAAGAAGGAAGGGAAGAAAGAGTGAATGGGACAACCACCCTGCGTGGATTAGAATAAGCATGTGTTCCTCTGTTTTGTATCTTCTCCACTTCTGATTAGATGATTTCTGTCTTTCCAGCTCCTCCTCATAATAACTTCAGAGTCCTGCAAAAAAGTCATCTGCAAAAGCAGATGAATTTCCAACAGAGTTTCTCCTGCTGTTGCTATGTAGTGTCCTTTTCCCAGATATGAGTAAGGGCAAGTAGGTATTAAAGGCTTCAGTTACTCAGCAAGGACACTGGACCCTCACCATGGCATATTACACTGTAGGTATGGTGAATATTACTGTCCAGAGGTACCTTGAATTTTATTGCAGATTATCACAAATTTAAATGTGGTTACTAAATTATCCTCCAGAAGATACTATCAACATCACAGATACAGAAGAAGACACACACCCATGTGGCATGGCAACTGTGCAGACTGACAGACAGCCCCACGACCTGTGAGCGTGCAGGGCTTTGATGACTCTGGGAGCACCTTTGTTGTGTCCCAGCTGGTGTATGTAATAAGAGTAGCTGACTTTCTGACTGAATGTTACAGTCAGAAACCTCTGCTGTCATTTTATTCTCTGTAAGGCCTGTTTGATTGATCCTTGTGACTTTAAGTGGAATTTGTTGAATACAAAGGAAACACTAAAATCACGATTTGAAAAAAAAACTGAAATGAATACCATTGAATCAGAAACTTGTCTGAGTATACTGACATGGTTTTGAGTGGAAGAAAATGGATTAAAAATTCCAGTTATCATCCCCTTCCCTCTCCTACTCTTAAAAAAGCAAAGTTTAGAAAGAAAATATTCTTTTTTAAAACATTTCTTTAGATGTTTGGGCTCAGAAGCTTCTCTACAAAGAAAGAAAAAGGAGAGATGATTGAAATTATTAGGAAGAAAAGACAAAAGAAAAACACCTAAGGCTCTTGCTTCCCCCCTCACAACTAGTAAAACACAGGAAAAAGGGGGGCAGGTGCCTATCTACTCTACTAGTACACACTGCAACATGACTAAATACAGGAGTGCTGCTGGCAAGATGGCACCTAGCAAATTACCCAACAGATGGTACAACCTATTACTACTGAAGAAACTTTCTACAGGATAACAAAGTACATCAGGAAATATAAACCTTTTAATATTTCAAGGCCGGTGCTCTGCAGGGAGGTGGAACACTCTGAAATATGTGAATTCAGTTTTACTTTTCAAATATACCTCAAATTATAAGAAACATCAATCTCCATGCTCCAGAGGTGCAAAGGGCTCTCTGAGTTGTGGTGCTTAGGTTTTTAGGCATATTTGAGGTGAAACACATATGTGATCTAGATGATTAGAGAAAAGACTGATAAAGATTTGTTGTTCTTGTGGGTTTTGTTGTTTTCTTCAGAAAGGACAAATCTCCTTTCCTTTCTTTTGGAAAAAAAATGGCAATAGAAATTTAGAATATGGGTAGGATTCTCAGCTGTAAGCCCTGTTAGCTAGAGAAATGCCACTGAGATTAATGAAATTGTGCTGATTTCTGCCAGCTGAAATGTCTTTCCACTCAAAAATTAATAAAAAATAATAATTTTAAAATCCTTATTCAGTAATGTTTTTATTCTCATAAAAGTGTCTGAAATATACTTACAAAAGCCACAAGAATTTTGGCCCCTAATTAGCCTCATTAATTTCATACAGTAACTACAGGTACAAAAAAAGAAATTCTTAGTAAGGAGTCTCCTCCTTTTTTTCTTTCCTCTAACTGTTGTATATACAGCATAGTCAAGAGTGTGAATTCATTGGCCAAAAAAAGCATCACTTTGTGAAAATGAATATTTACTCTGCAAAATGGGTGAAAGGATCTGCCAGCCCTGAGTACACCAGTACTGTAGCCAGCCAAACCTAACAATACACAAACAAAAAGTACCAAATACAAGAAATACAGCTCAAGTCACAATGTAATATTATAGTATAAGCAACAGCAGTCTGGCATGAAGTGTTTTATTGCTGTTGGCAAAGAGTTCTTTAAGTATGTGTGCTTGTTCATCCAAATGAAAAACAAAAATGTGGTGCATGAGAAATCATAGTTGCTTTGTTTCTTCCCTGGTTGTATATACTCAGAAAGCTAAAGATTATTCTGTTATTGATTCAAACAGTCTATTCCCAAATCTTTTCCTTGGGAAAGCAGTCATTACTCACCTAACTATTCTCACTGAAGCAAGTTCCGTTCTGAGCAATATCCAAGTAGGATACAGAAGTAAGTTTTAAAAGTCCGTAAGTCCAAGTTTTGTTCCACTGACTTCAGTGTTACCTCTTATGAGCTTGACCTATGATTTGTATGTGTTTAATTTAAAGTGTGATATATGTGTATAAATCAGGCAAACTCTGATTTTATATGTGTTTATGTAATACGCGTGTAATGAATATCTGCCAGCAAACTTGTATTACCATCATGAATGGCTCTGACTCCCCTCTCACTCACTGAAATTTACAGCAGCTGCTCCACTGGGCTTGATGCTCATCTAAGGTACCTCATCTGAGAGGTATTAAAGTATCACCAGATGAAACTCTAGCCTTTTGCTTTCAGTGAGCATGAGCTCAATTTCCATCAGCAGAGGTGAGGACATGAAGGACAAAACCCCCAAATTACAACACCTGAACTGAATGAATTATTCACCCAGTTCCTTTTCCATATTATGCAATAAAGGTATTTTCTCTTTTATCTGAGATGCACCCGTATTTCTTTCAGGAGCAAAAAGTACTTGGTCTTATGGGCAAATTCCATCAGCTGTTTTTTATATATATATTTATATATATTTATATATTCTGCTTTAAGAGTCAGGGCATCAGAAAGAGTCTGATAAACATAACAATTTTCATTGGGTTTTCGCTACCATTTAAATGTGTTTCCTTCAAAAATGTTATGTTGCAGTGCTCAGCAAGTATCACATTCTTAATCCAAACCCCGTAGAAATCTATGGAAAAACTTACACTAAACTCAAAGACTTGGGGATCTGTCCTTTTATCCAATCCAAAAATAAAAAGCTTGGCAATCATGCTCAGATATGATTTTTTGTAAAATAATTTTAAAAAAATACTCTAACCTTGCTGTATATGGATTCAAGGACACAGTTATCACCTAATTAGACTGAGTTAATAGTTTGAGGCTATCATTAGAAAATATAAACCAAGGTGGTCTTTTTTTTAATGCTGCAATTAGGTCAGTCATCCTGGAAACACTTAGTATGTGGGAAAGTATATTCTGCCATGCAATCCAAAGGACTGCAAAACCCTCCTCTACCTGCTTCCACATCTGAATTTCCATTTTCCAAGTCCCAGCTACAGGGGTAATAGAAAGGAGCTTCATACCAGGTTTCACCCAACAAAAGGTGAAGATTCATTGGCTACATGTTGCTGAAGCAAATTTAAGCATATCTCTTTTTTTGTAAGATCAAGATTAATAAAGGAAATAAGCTTTCCTGTCTCTGGTCACATTCAGTTATTCTGGTGCAGTTAAACCTTTCAAGGAACCATGTTCCAGGCAGTGTGCACCACCGGACATGGGTTTTCATGATGACTCATCTGCAAGGCATCAGTGTTCAGAAGCATTCCTGCCCTTACCTGAACGAAATAAAAGTAATGTATGAGAACATCAGTGAGGAGTTCGGTATAAATTCAAGCAGCAAAGCAAGATGGCATTAACTCTTGCTTGAGCAAAGTACAGATTCTGCTTCTATTCCTTCCTTCTGCTTGCAGCCTCTCAAAACAATGCATTGACTATCCTAGATTTACCAGACAAACGCCATGGTTCCTCCCCTCCCATCCTGCAAAGGATCAAAGAATTTCTGTATGCTATGCATCCTAGTCACTATTTTAGAGAGAAAGGCAAATAACAATACCTATTAAAAAAACCCCAAAAACAAAGCAATGGAACAAAATAATAATACTAATAATATTTAAAAACAAAACAAACAAAAAACCAAACAACCCCTAAACAACAACAAAACAAAACCAAGAAATAAGAAATAGACTGGATCACCGCTTGTGAAAGCAGTTTGTGAGACATCCGAAGAGAAGTTAACCCAGGATTGTAGTTGATGTTTCATGTCAGTTCTGACAGTAACAACAATTGTTCTTGTACATGTTGACAGCTGAAGATGAGTAGCTAAAAAGGAGACATTTTCTAGACTCACTTCAGAAACCGCCGTTACTTAAGTCAGTTGAGACAAGTAACTAGGACTTAATTCAGTAATTCTGAACATGAGCTACATTAAGCATTTGACAAATTGATTCCCATTTTTTTCTTCCTGACACCTAATATTCAAAGATAATCTTTGCAAGCCATCTGGCCATGTCATAATCCACTTTTGTTTGATTTAACAGATCGGTGACTGAACGTTACACAACAAGAGGTATACAAACTAATGAACATGCTCAAAGGCATGCTTTTTAATTTACTTGGAACAAAGCACAAAAATTTATAAGCCAGTCAGAAGCAATTTACTTCCATGGACCTCTACATCTACAAGTTGGTAAACACCTTTATTATTATTCCTGATTTGTTTTACACTAGCCTTCAAACACATGAAAAACAAATCTAGACACTCATAGGAAGATTCAGTATCCGCTCCCAAATTTTAGTCAGATCCATTCTTTCATCCACGCTCTTCAGAATTTTTTTTGCCAATTATTCTCCCATTTCTAGATGGTTTGTGTGGCAAAATTACTATTTTTAAAGCACATTAATCATGTATAGAGAGTGGACATCAGCCTTGAGACATAAAACCAAGGTTCTGCCATTTATGGCCATCCAAGACACATGGCAGCTTCTTTAAGAAATGACATAAACCCAAGGTCTTGCCATTTGCTGCCAGTAAAGAAGCACAGCTTGGTGCTGAAGGAATGACTGTCACTGGCAGCTCATTAATTTTCAGCTGAATAATTACATTCTGCTTCCATGCTGTCCTTCTAGATACCTTTCCCTTCATACATTGTTCTCTTCTGTGAAAATGTTGCCAAACATTGCCAAACCTGGTGAGCATGTTACTCCTAAAATAAGTGCATTCAATCACATGGATAAGCAAGAGGAGCAAGAAGTTTCAACAGTGGTGACACTATGCAAAGCCTTCTAAGTTCAGCCCTGAACACAAATGTAATGCTTTTGAAGACATCACTACATAATGATTTTCTCTTACATCAAGTCACTCTGATGATTTATTTTGTGACCATGATTTACTTTTGAACTTTTGGTTCATTGAGTATGGCATGCCTCTATGCAATGGATAGGATGATTGAAATGATCTGCCTGCCGTGACTTTGTCTAAACTTATGTGTTTGACATGCTGTAACTCACCTGTGTCCCACGGATCTAAACTTTTTCTGCAGAAACATGAGAGTGAGATGATGGTTAAGCTAGGTCTCAGTTTCAACCTCATAGGAAGTCAGAAATTGGATGGTGTGAGCACCCTGACACAGGAAGTTGAAAGCTCTCCATGCTCTGAGAGCAAAGGTGTAGCCCAGACACTCACTGGTGGCAATGGTTTCTTTCATCTCTCGCTTCCAGGGACTATGGTAGGGGATTCCCACCCATTTAGTCATCCATATTTGCCAAAATATCACTGAGACTTTCAGGAGGGGAGAAAAATGGTTTGGGATACTGCACCCTCTGTTTGTAGCAGATGACCTCCATCTCAGTCTTCACACTGTTTAACAGCCAGGCAATATGGTATTTTCTAGGGTTTGGGGGCATTGTTGTTCTGGGCAACAAAGAGCCACTGGAAATTTAATCAAGCTGAAGCCACTGTGATATTGGTTAAAGGAAGCAACCCAAGGGATCAGTGAGTACAGCATTTTACAACCACCGCAGAGAGCAGCTGGTCAACCTTTATGAAGGAGATGTGTGGGTGATTGCTCCAATTGCTTCCAAAGCTCTGAATATAATTTCTTCTATTAAAGTAAAATATCCCAAATAAGGAGCAAGAATAGCTCAGATTTTGAAAAAGACTTTTCCAAGAAGTTTATTTGTAGTTGAGTTTGTTATGACAGGTGTCTATTTTTTTGCTTATACCTAGAGGAAAAATAGATGAATGAATTTTTAGAACTGCGGAAAAGAATAAACATGTCAAATAAGGAAATTTTTTATCAAGTTCTGTCAAAAATATCTGTTCTCATAACTGCATTGTGAAAGAGCCATTGGCTTACACCCATGAGCTTGCAGAGTTTCAGTGTCTCTAGAAGTTTAATAAAGTTTGTAATAGATGTATGATAGGGTAGATGTATGCATGTACGTGCACAAGACTAGTTTTGCATTGAAGGATTTTTGGAACAAAGGTGTCAGGATAATAATACGTCCACACAGACCTGTATGCTGTCACAGATATACATACACCTCAAACGGATTCCACTAAACCAATTCAGCCCTTCCCGTGCAAAATTAGCCCTCTCTATGTTGCAGATGAGTTAAGAGTTCAGAGGAAAGGGACATGTGAAGAAAACTACAGCAAAAATAGAAGGATTATTTAACAATGCAAAGAGTTTGAAACAGCTTCTTAATATTAAGTTTGAAAGTACTACTAAGGTGTGTTTTAATGTAAAAGTGAGATGTAAAATATTATTGCTATAAAACTTATGAATTTTAAATAGAGTGGAAAATTAACAACTCATTTTATGTATAATAATACTAAAAGAAACAGTTAGTCATTTCCTCTGAGAATGTATCATTGACCAAATTTATTGACTTGTACAGACAATGCAACCTAGTATAAAAGATCTGTCCTCACTGCCTGTTTTATGGTTGGGGAAGAGTGCCACAAGGAATTCCACTAACAAATTGCTTGACCTGGGCACAAAGAAAGATGTTTCCCTAAAAACCTGTGAAAAGAAGGGACAGATAAACTGCTTCTATTATAATTATGCCCACTATTCAGCATGAATGACTGAGCCCCCTATAACCTGACTATCTAAAGGTCTATAAGAGAGTTAAGTAACTACGGTAACACAGAGAGCAAACTGAGACTTGTCGGAAATAAAAGCAAACTTATAAAATTACATTTAATCATTATCAGCTATTCTTCAGTGCATTAACAAATGCTTCTGGGTTACATCTAGTAAGGAAATCACATCATCATGTTATTCACAAGAGTCTGAAAATATGAATAACTCTCATCAGTGATCCTAATTATTCCTTCAGGAACTAAAGGTCACTTAGTAAGTAGAAAGTGTTGATAAAAGAGGCATTAGTTTCTGGCAGTACATACCTCACAGTAGATAATGGACAACTACTTACACTCCACTGTGATACTTTGGTATAAACAAAATCTTTTTCTTAAGATTAATAATGACAATCTTTCTGTCATTGTTGAGATGGACTAGACACTGATGTGCTGTCACGAACAATCAGAAGCACCATAGGTCCCCCCTCTTCTAGTGCGGCAGTGCTGCCTCTCCTGGTTCTGGGGACAAATTCTGGGCTACTTTTCCGGTCTTGCGCATGCCTCTTTTTCAGGGGGTATCCCACACCTTTCAATAGTGAGTTTAATCCTGAAGCTTCCCATAGCATTTTACACATTCTTCTAATGGATTTAGAAATTATAGATTTGGTCCAATGACCTCTGAGGGATTTTTTTTTTTTTTTTACTGTGGTCATCAAACTAGTCCTTATTGCAGGAGTTAATAAATAAACCAGGGGCATATCTGTATCTCTGTAGAGGAAGGTAGGTAGGCTCTTACAGCAATGTTAACTAGTAGCAGAGGACAAGAAATTAAAAAAAAAGTCTTGCATTGATGGTATCAGTTGTATATATTTAAAATAGACAAAATATTACTACAGCAGCTGGAATGTACCACTGCAACTGTCTTTATATGGAATTGACCAAAGGACTTTTCCAACCACAAAGAGTTGTTAAGCCACTGTTGTCCTCCCTGAGGAAAACATGTCCTCCTCCATCATTGCTTTCTTAGTACCATGTCAGAGCTTCAGCTTTGTATTAACTTGGTGCTGGGATCGGTTCTTATCACAGTTAAGTAAGCAAATATCATTTATTCTTTGACAGTTTCTCATAAGAAGCTTTAGTGGTCAAGGCACTGAAATCCATAACTGTTGTGCAACTGTAGTTTGCGAAATCAAGCCTGAGGCGATTTCATTAATGAAGTTTTTGCCCCATCTAAATGATTAAACTGGCTTTTGAGCATAGAAAACATAAATTATTATTGTAATACATAACATGGACTGTTCTGATTGGTTTGGGGGTTTTTTTTTAATTTTTTTTTTCTTATATAGGTGCTTCTTCTAATATCTTCTGCATATCTGAATTTTATGGAGCAGATCCGAAGAAGCACGCAGGAACCTCAGATAAAATTTAGACACATTCAGAAAAAAAAAAAAAAAAAGAAAGAAAATTCCAACTGTACTTCTGAGAAGCCTCAGAAGTGAAAACCTCCTGTAGTTCCATAAACTCAAACCCTTGTCTAACTTTGCTTCATACCAATACTGTAAGCAAGTTGAGTGTGTAACTGGAAAATGTGGAAATCAAAGTCTTGTAAGGGAAATCAGACAGATTATGTCAGCTATGAGAAAGATGAACAAGAGCATTAGATTCTTTGTAAGTATGACTCCTATATTCCCACATACATATTTTCTTCCTCTTGTTTTTAAAGAAATTAACATTTCTCTTTTAAGTTAGGATCTCTTCTCAGTCTGATGGGTTTTCCTCTCACAGGGTCTTCCAGTAAAAACAGTCCGTGACAGTACTGCTGACTTTAGGTTTTGCTACAGATGCCAAGACATGTACTTTGAACACCCTAACGCTGTTGAGCTCGAGTAATCATACCATTGCGAAGTACTCATCATGTTAAAGCAGAATATTTTCATAAAAATGGATATATGAGTAATAAAAAGAAATAATCAATTTTTAGACCTTTTTCTTCCATAGCTAGCATCAAGAAAACAGACTCCCTGTGCTACACTTAAATATCACAAAATTCACTTGGTTTTCAGAAAACCATGTAATATTCATGGCCATATATGCATGCATATGAATCTCACAGAGAATGTAACATTTGAAGAGCATAAATGTTGATCATTCTTCCAACAGAAGGATCCTGCATGACCTGAATCCCTTCAGGCGGACTTTTTGTTCCCTCCCTGTGAGAAGAGATAACCTGCAGTTTGAAAAGCTTTTTACATGGATTGGGAAAGAGAGAAGAATATCCCAGCAGGAATTTGTGATGAGTTGGCTGGGGTGATCTAACCCCAGTCCCTGAGTAACCTTACTCTGTGATCTAGTTTTAATTTTCATCTCTTTGCTGCTAACCCTGTAAGCACTCTCCACCTCAGACTCCCGTCGCTTCCTCTTACATCTCTTAGTAACATTTCCTTTCACATGTCTCAGCATCATCCCATTTTTAGCAAAAACGTTTGAAAGTTTTAAAGAAAAAGTTTATATTCTTCTCCTATCATTCTCTATTTTAGCTAATAGCTTTTAAATACTCTAGTAAAACAGAAAATTAATCTCTCTTCACAAATACAAATCATTACCCAGACTTCTTACCTTTCTCTAACACAGTTTGCAACTTCTTTCCTGATAATGTAATTCTTTTTCCAAGCTGTGAGTTGTACCATCTCCCTCAACAACCATTGCAATCTCTACTTGGTCCTCTAAAGACTGAAACTGATTCTCCATCTCTGCCCACAATTCCTCGTTGCAACTCCCTGGTTGCACATTTTAACATACAGCTTTTAATGTGCTGCAGACCATAACCCTATATAAATAAAATTAAATATATCCCTCCTATTAAATATCCAGTCAAGGGGAAATTATTTGAGAACATTGACCATTCAAATAAGTATAAACTTTAGGATGGTTTAGAGATTTTCTCCTAATAGATGTGTTGTTATACCTCACTTCAAAACCTTAAGATGTTATATGGGTGTCTATTGCTCATTGTTTTGCAAGGAGGAGGAAGTGCATTAGATATTGGAGAAAATTTAAAATTAAATGAAAGAGCTTATAATCCAATTTAGTGGAACCTTGCCCAGAAACTGCAAAAAAAAAAGATATTGACAGCCTTGGACAGTTCAGCATTCTGCTCATTCTCCCAATGAGGTTAGCACATAAAAGCTAAGGCACTCTGGATGAGCATCAGTGGGCATAAATCAGTGTAATACCCTAGGCCAGTGGCAAACACGGCCATGTTTCGTCAGTATTACCCATGTAGATGTGGTCTTTGGGTGCATGATTATTGTAAATTGTCAGATGAAAGCAGATATGGGGAGGACTGAATTGCGTGATGAATTTAGGTTACTCTGTAGAGAATGGGAGACTTTTTTCCTTTCTGCAATATGAGAAACATTACTGTTTTTTTTTTTTTTTTTTTTTTTTTCCATCTGTCATGGTATTGAAAGTAGTTTGCCAGGGACTGATGCTATGCAGTCCTGTGAATTCAGAGACATTTAATAGATATTTGAGCCTGAGATGGAGTGTCTATGCAAGAGTGTGCCAAACTGCCACGTTCTACACTGAACAGCACCACACCATTGCTCCTGCACGAGAATGCCATATTGATGATTGCTGTGACAGCTCAGAAGAGCCCCTGATGAGATAGTTTCTACTTGTTTTGGAAAGCAGGCTGGCCCAGGAGACCCTGTGAGAGCCAAGTTTCAAGCAACTGCTTGAACCACTGCTGCCCTGGACAGTACTGTCTTGCCACGACAGATGACAGTCTGCATCTGCTTTCACTATGAAATAACAGCTCTGAGCTAGGAGCTCATCAAGAAATAAAATTTCTATCCAGAACATGCCTTTTGACATTCCCATGGAGGAATGCAGAAGTTCAGAACTTCTAATGAATCTGAATTTGCACAAACTCACTTTTGATGGGCTGGAGGAGTTAGCAGTGAAGGACACCATCCTCTCTAATCATGTTCTATCTCATCTCACAGATCTTTAGTACTGGACATCATATATTTATATTTATAAAAGGAAAGTCAGAATTGTCCACTAAAGGGCAGTTCCTATGTCGGCCTGTATGGACCTTGACCTTCAAGCAGCTGTGTCTGCTGGTTCTTTGTGTCTTTGCTGGAGAATCAGGATGACAAAACTGACTAAGATTCAAAAGGATTAAGAAAGGTGGTCCAAAGGAATAGAAATTAAAATAAGAACAATCTGGGAGACTACAACTACAGGAAATAAACAATCTTGCTGGTCATGAGGATTGCATAGAGGGATCTAGGGGGGAAGTTCTGTACATGCTTCTTTAAAATATCATTCAGAATAATGCTTAACATAATCTGCAACATAATCTCCTTTATTGCTCTGGTAAAAGGTTGGAATTTGTGTATACATCCTGAACTTACATGGAAACAGGCAGGAAAAATAAACATAAATTAATAATTACATGATGCCATATATATGACAAAGTACTTGGAGGCTCATTAATAATGGAACATGTGCAAAAATAAACTCTAGCAAAATCCAAATAAAATGAACCTGGAGTGGTCCTGCAATGTAATACTAACTGATGTGATTACACAAACATGTGACAAAGTAATAGTAAACACATGCACTCAACTACTGTGGAATTCAGGACTGGCCTCTCAGGCCTAGAAATCACAATTTCACATAATTACCTTTTTAGAAGAAGCTTATGCCAAATCACTGGTAAAATGTTTTCTTAAGTATCAAAATATTGCCCTGGAAGAGCTGATGGTTGCAAATCACTGTTTAAAAAATGTTGCTTTTCCTTTGTCACTGATGCAAATCAACAACTTTTTCTTATTAGCTCTAAAAGCTTTTGTCACTGCCAAAAAAAATGAGATCAGACATGTCTCTAAAATGTAAGTGGTGCATATGTATTAACTAGGACTGAAAAGAACAAGAGGGAACATATAACCTAGACCTTAAAAGACAATGTTGACAACAAATGAGAAAACTTATTGGAATCTGGCCAAATATAGTCTCTTTAGAAAATTCATACAGGCACACACTGAAATACCTCCATAGTGAATCTATTGCTTAGCCCACTTGTGTCACATGGGATCCATCTTCCCCTAACTGCTACCAGAAGATGACGCAGTTTCACACTGGGCAAGAACATACCTCCTACAGTTCCCACTTCTTACATCTATTAAAGACCACTAAAGAGAAGTATTTAGATTTTGCAAGCCCTTATGCACTAAGGATGGTATTTAGAGAGGCCTCACAAGCCTTAGCTTCCAGGGCTCCTCTCACAGCACTGCACTTCTTCTCTGTCAGCTCACATCTCCTGTACAATGTATGCTAAGAGAGGTAACATGCTCCAGGCAAAGCCTGCTGTCATCATGCATCCACCATTGCAACTTACTGCAACAAGATATATCATGGGATCAAATATGGGGCACATATTTTCCATTTTTCTGATGCTGCTGTCTTTTATCAGAATCTGAAGAAATCAAAATATTCTTCTCAAAAATGTAAAAAAAAGATGTATTTCTCCACACTTACTACTCATGCAATTCAGTGTCTGTGTGCACCCTACTGAGCTCCCAGGTAGGGATGCACACTTCAACAACATTTCTTCTACAAATCACAATCAAACCTCAAGCACACTGTTATCCCCGCAACCACATACCTACCATTGTGTCAACAAAGCTTCCTGTTATCTCAGGAATTTGCAGCCTGTCAATAAACATTTTAGGGTTAAAAGTTTAAAGACCTGTGATAGAAGATGACAGTCAAGAGCAGCATGGGTTTCTTTGCACAAATGTTGATGGAAACAGTTGAATAAAAACATTGGGGCATGCTACTGCTTACATATATTTGAAGTACTGTTCTCAGTGTGAACACATCTCTCTCATGAACATGAATATTATAAACAAGCATGAGGAAAGACTAAATGTAGCATGTGAACTTTGTAGGATTTACTCAGGCAAAACATGGAATTTAATGAACAGAATTTACCAGTATGAAAGTCTTACAGGTTATAAACATTATTAACATACTGCCAGAAGAGTGTTTGACGTGATGCTTAGAAACAAAATACTCAAGAAAAAGGCCATTTTTTACTTTTGCTTATGAATTGCCTGCCTTCCTTCCTTCTCTCTTTGTAATAGGCCTTGTAAGATCAGCTCTTCTACAAGTGAATCCTCACCAATTCCTGGCAATTTTTAATACAGGACAGCTACAATAATTTCATGCCTCTTCAAACACACAGTGAGAGCAATCAAGGGAAAAAGAAATTAAAAACTAATTCTGCTATTTATTCTCCTCATTTATTTTATCAGTCATCCCACTGTCACACTGAATAATAATCAACAAGACTTGATACACACACTTAGCACAGGGCAGGCATCTGTGGGATTCCAAAGAAAACTGCAAACCCAAGGCAAATACTGATACTGCAGGAAAGACTGGATTAATATCAGCAAACAAGACACCAGTATTAACATTTCTGTTCACTCAGCTATCCAGGCAGGCTAAGTATGAAACAAGTTTACCTAACTAACCCTGTCATTACGGGGCAAAATAAAAGTAAAAAAAGAAATAAAATGTCTTCAAAACTGTTTACTACCACAGACAGCTGCTGGTATGTGGCAGGAAAAGTAGACAGCATGTCTACAACGAGGTATAAAATTACAACAGAAGTATTGTGACAGAGTGCAGATAATTATTGCTTATAATGTCTGTCTGCAATTATACGATTCTGTACCATTTTACATTGAATCTGTTAGTGCTGGAATTAAGAGACTATGATAACTGTTTAGAGGAATCCCATTTAAGTCTCAGCCACTTTGTGGGGTGGATTCAGAATGCTTCAGACAAAACACAAGATCAAAGTAAAGCTATCGTTTAGTTTACATTTTAAATCCATTATTACTGAAGAAATCACCCAAGCAATTTTAGCCTTAAAGAATCGTAAGAGCCTGATTGATTGGGTTTGAGATTTTGTTCTGTTTGTTTCCTTTTTATTAAATCAGTTATGAAAAATGTTAATTGAGCATGGCTAGATATAACTGTACAAAACATGAGTGTTGAGTGGTGTCTGGATGTGCATTTAAGCTGTGTCTCGTCCCACTCAGTAGACAACGAGGGAGGTGAATCTTTGTGATCCCCTGAAAGAGTCTGGTCCTGCGTGGCAGGGCAGCCGGGGCAGCAGAGTCACAACAGTGACTCCGAGGAACAATAACAAGACAGTTTATTAGTTCTCCCTAACAGAACAACTAACTAACAGTACAGATAAAAGTGTTAATCTTTGTAGGCGATTATTTTATGGCGCAACCGAATTTTGAGGAAGAGGAAGAAAGTTATTAGAGAAGAGGAAAAGAGAGGAGAGGTGAGGGAGTAAGTAAGAAAGATAGAGAGTAAGATAAAGAGAAAAGATTATCACCACCCGTGGATCCAGCGACGTCTCACTCGATCAATCCAAGTCTTCAGTTCTTCGGTGGTGGGTGCACACCAATCAATGTTTTTCTGTCCCTTTTATCCCCTTGAGGTATCTGGGTGGCATTCCCAACTTCCACAGGAACTGGCGCTGAGTTGCATGAACTCCATGAGCTAGAAGTAGTGTGGTGCCTGCCATCCACCTCCCCCATGGCAGTCAGCAGGAGCACTTAGAGACATTAAAAGCAATCAACACCTCTCCCTTCCAGACCTTATCACCATACAAGGTTTGAGGCAAACAACAGCCAGGCTCTTACAAGCTGCAGCCGTAGTTTATGTGGAGCATATCTTTAAGAAAGACAATTGCACACCTGCATCTTCTCATGGAGCAGCATATAGTTGGCTCCAGAAGGACCTTTTAGTTCAGTGTAACAGCAGAAGAACTGCAAGTGGACAAAGCAGAATAGAGTCAAATGTCCCTAGTCCTGCAGGGCTAGCATTGAGAAGTTCCCATAAGACCCATAAAGGCATCTGCTCAGACTTTTGTAAGTGCCCAGGTTCTCTAACTCCTTTTAAAATGAAAATGACACAATTAGAATCTCTTGAAAACCTCTTTAGATAAAGGCAGCTCAATAGCTGCATTTACATCACTGTCTAACCACCTTCACAAACCTGGCCCTTAGAAAATTTGTTCCTACAAAGGAGTATGATTTTTCTGTACCCATTTTTGTATCATTTTCTGTACAAAGTTCTGAGACACCATTCAGGAAATTGACTTAGGCCAGAGACTGTCTGAAGTGAATTTCTTCTCCTGGGCGCTGAAAGGGAGCAGATCATTATTTACTGTGCCTCTGAGTGCAGTATTTCCTTGAACCATTCTACAAAAGCACACCTGTCTATGCCATTTAGAAGCTTTGTTTTCATCAGATGCCAAGGCTGACTGGAAATGAAATACCAAGAAGAAACAGCTTGATCTCGTGAAGCTCCAGACATCAGAGAACTACCTTATTTCCTGACAGCTCAGTCACCGGCTCCTGAGTAGCCTCTTGGAAAACTGACAAAAAAATCAAGACCACTGAGACCAGTAGCTCTTTGCTTGTCAGGATTTCTAAGCACAGGCTTGAGACCAGAGTGTTTCTGACTCTTAAAGCATGCCTCACAAACCCCTGACCCCATCTGACCCTTCACAGCAATCCCTTTCTTACAGCAAATTTTGGAGTAGTATATAAAATTTACAATACAGTCAATTTTTACCACTATCTCTCCCTATCCCACTCAGCTTCAGGAGGATCCAAGAAGGAGCTGAGGTTCTGATTAGACCTACCTGCCTCTGCACAAGTGTTATCTATATTAGTGCACCCAAAGCACTTATAGGAACTTGCTGGAGCCAGTTCACTCAGACTCAGAAAATCCAAAACTTAGATTTCATTGCTCTTTGCCCACCTTCTTTCTTCCTAGAAAATCAGTCTCTGTGCTCTCAGATGGTTTTACCCTCTTGCATTGATTCCTAAAAACTCTTTCCAACATCCCTCCTCATGCTTTTTCTCCTTCCAAACAACCCAGACACACAGGTTGTCTACATGCCTCATGAAGTGCAATTTGCAACACCTGAAGAGGAGCTCTGGAAAACACGTAGGTGCCTAACAAGTCACACAAGCTTCTATCACTCATTCAAAAGCACCAAAGCACCCTGGTCCTTACTCCTGTTAGTTCCAAAGCATTTGTTGCTTTTGAAAACCTCACTAGATGCCCATCATATGCAAGCCACATAGGTACTTTCTTCATATATAGCCCTAAATAGCCTTACACAGAATGAAAATGTCCACTGCAGACAAAGTCTCTATGCAGGTTTAGTGACAAATAAATTTTATTAACACAATTGATAATATCCCTAAATATACATCAAACATTTCACAAAATAAATGAATGATCTTTAAAGGAAACTTGGCTTTTCCCCTGGATATAGTTTTCTTCTAGCAGAGGGAAAGAATTTTGTGATCCAAATGGAGAGTTATAAATTTTGCTCCTGGGCTAAATGCAATGTGAGTGTAAATCTGGCAACTGTGAAGTGTTATTAAATAGACAAATGTTCATTTTTTTTAACCCTGCTATATCTCAAAAGGACCTTCCCCTATAATCTTCATCCTGACAGCTGTGAGCATTTTTAATGGTGAAAGAAAACTCATTTTATTGTTTGAAAAATTCCTGTAGAAAACTAAGATCTCCCAACTAAAAAACTGGCCTTCATAGCTTAATATGAGTAAGCAACAGCCTGATAGATTTCCCAGCCTTTAAAGAGGTTCATTGCCATGCCTAAGACTCTTCCAAAGCATACATTTTATTCTCCAACACAAAACTAAAGAAAAATTCAAACCAAAAGGCTTTTGGCTCTCTCTGGACTACTACTAGAGAAATCTCCCTCCCACTTTCATGCTTCGGTTTCTACACCATGAACCTCCCCAACTATTGCAGATTTCTTCTGCTGATACAGTCACCCCTTGCAGCCTTTGCATATGAGGACCTATCCTCTCGACTAGTGGTTATTATCTGTAGACATCCCAGCAGTTGGCACACCATTGCCAGAAGTGAAATGAAGCCCTATTCCATGAACTCATGGTCTATCTAGAAGACATGTCGTAATGTGCATTCATGCCAACCACCATGAGCTACAGACTAGACACCAGCTCAGAGCCTTTCTTCTTATCACTTTCCAGCAATCAAGTCTTTCCTGGGCATCAGTCCACACTCATATTTCTGCATATGTTACTTGATAAATTACATGTAAGAGTGAAGGAGTCAACATGATCCATACGTTAGTGAATATACAGCATTGCCTGTTCACCACTGTAGTCATACAAGTTTCTTTAGTTTATAGTCTTTACTAAGTTATATCAAGTTTAATATCACAAGAACATGTCATGTCACTTATCCGGAAAGCACTAGTCACAATTTAGAGCCCTATAAAAATGATAATATGAAGAGAAATTATATTTCTCACTGACTCCCATAGTTGAAATGAAGCTTATTTCTTTTTATTAAGTACTTATATGGTCCTCTTACCCTCTTATCTATTGCCTGAGGCATTCATTCTCTCCAAGAAAAATCACTTTTAATCCTTGTTTGTTCCAAGTCCTCACAACATAACAGTGTGTCCAGAAAAAGGTGAAATTTAATAATAAAGTTTAAGGTTATTACAGTCAGAATCAGTGTGGGCAAGCATAGATCACCTGTGGGCTTTAGAATGCCTGGGAAAACGTTTCATAAGAAATCCCCAAATATTATGATTAGTATCATGGAAGATAGAAAAGTATAATTAAGTATTTTGGAGCTTCTGATTATTGAAACATTTCTATCCGTGAAACTTTACAGTTCATAGATTTGTACGTATTAAATAGATCTTAAATTTATCTGATGTTTTTGGTATTTTGCTACTTCCATCTTGAGGGAAGATATTTCTCTCACGTGGGAAACTTTTTGTGTGGTTTATGTGGACTGCAGCTGTCCTATGTAGGGAATTTTCTCTGTCAGGAATTTTCATTTTCCTGAAGCATTGAGTTCCAGAATCCCAACAAGCAGGGGGAAAGATTGCACATCCATTTTAAAATCCCTCTTCCTCTGAATGAGAAGGGTTTGTGTTGAATTTCTACTCATTTATAGAGACAGAGTGAGAAAAGATGGTCAGGGCAAAGACCTGTTTCAGACACATCACTGAGAAAACTTTAGGCAAACAGAAAATGGTTCTGCTAAAGAGGCAGAAACATCTCTGCAAGTATTTTGTATTTAATGTGTGGTGTTTTCCCTTTTTTTCTTTCTTTCTCCTCTCCCCACCCCTCTGCTTATTTCTTTCTTCCTCCATCTCTTTTTCCTCATTCCTTCCTTCTTTCCTCTCCTTCCTTCCTTTATTCCTTCCCTTTGTGTGTGTGTTTGCATACTTATATTCTTAGTAGAAAAAAAGCCCAGAATAATTTCAGACTTCAGACTGAATTTCCTCAATGCTTCTGGCTTAAAAGTGGAATAAAACAAAGTAAGTGGTGAGCCTTTTGCAGAACATCATCCCTGGAGCATTCCTTAAGAGCGTTTCCTCTGAAATGGGGGAAATAGTTCAGATTCCGTCTCTTCTCAGGCAATATGAACACATCGACAGCTTAAAAAATTATTTAATCTACATAAAGCAAGAAGTTCTGTGGGGGATGCTCACTTCTCTTGGAGCTGAATAATTCTGTATAAAATATTTAGCTTTTGAGAGGAGACAGACAGAAAGACTGATTATAGGAAAGCTTGTTACTTAGGGAATGCATGAAGAATATCAAACTTCTGATTCATATCTCACAGAGGAATTAGAGGTTTTCTAAAGGTGAAACAACATATGACATTCCTGTTCTTGAATGTCACTAAAGTTAGTAATTCTGAGAGGCAGACAACAGCATTTCAGGTTGGTGCTCTGAATAACAGTCAGAATCAGTTTGTGCTTGGATTTTTCATATGCTACATAGTGAATCACAGTCTTTATTTCCTTTAGTTTTTACAGCTCTTATACAAATTATAACAAAACTGAGAGCAGCTTCATCCCCAAACACCCTGTGTTATATTCAGCTCATAAAGACAAACAGACCCTAACAACAGTCAATGTGCAAGTAGTTAAACATTGATGACTAAAAAACAAGCACAGAGAATAAGCATGATTGAAATGTTACCCTATTCTGGACCCTGGAAATCTAAGCATAGGTCCACACTGACAGGTGGAGTCAACCCTAGCACTACCTTCTGGGCAAGTCCAAAAACTTTTCCACAAATCCATTTGCACAAGAAGTTTTTCATCTTGGGACCCAGAAACCCTGATGTATGTTGATGCCTGATATCAAATGTGTCTTGATGAGGAATGCCATACACATCATAAAATATGAGATATCACATCCTTCTCCTATTTAGTGCACAAGAGGCATACAAGGCCAGGTTTTACCCCACTTTTTCTTGTGGGCCCATATCTGCCCACTACAAGCCACATCTGGAAGAATTCATATTCCCTTGTGGCCATGGGGATCCCAGAGAGAGTGAGCTACTGTTTAAAACATCTGTCATCCAACCTGACACAGGGACTATGTCTCTGAGCTCATGAACAAAGAGGAGAGAAAAAATTCTTACTGAATCATAAGACTGTCTGTCCCAGCCCTTCTGAAGTACACATCCAATGGAGTCCAGCAGATCAAGCTGTCATCTTAGTAGCTGGCAATCCCAAAGTCCTGTCTTCTGTTATTTTAGGTTTTCATGTCCTTTCTTATATAGCCTGTAGTTAGAGAGGAGTTTGGAAGGAGATTGATTCCTGGGACTCTCATGAAGGACCCACACACATAATGGAGACAGCTGGGGCAGCTGCTGTGAAATACAAAAGAGGTGTGTGAATTGTCAGACACCTTGGTGGGGCTGTCTTGCATGATGGACACCAATATTAGCATCCTAAATATCAGACTACATAACTTGTGATTCTAATAACAATTTCAACCTCCTTCATTTACAGTCATTTTGTGTGAACTAGGTAGGCATTCTTGAAAAACAGCAAGGCAAGTGTGAATATCTTTGACTTCTGCACTGTGAAGTGGAGCTTAATCTCAAGCTGTTACTGTGTGGGTTAAGAGTTCTTTACTAATGATCTCGGATATTATTTGAAGACTGGACACAAGGGAGGATTTTCTAGTGCACCACAAGAACTGTGTTTGAGACAGGGAAATACATCAAGATACTTAGGACTGCCATGGCTGGACCCTCAAATGAAAAATCTGTGTGCCCTGGGACAGGATGTATAAACCCCAAAGGCAGATTTGGACAGGAAGGTTGGAGGGGTGTTGCAATCTTTTTATTTAGTTCTTTTCTAGTCCCTCAGTCTCTTTTTCTGATGGAGGCAAGTTCACAGCTGCATTACCTAAGTATAGGAATTTTCAGGACAAAAGAGTGAGGCCAGCTGTGGTAAATTAGTTAATTCCTCTGGCTCATTATATCAGAGACATGCTTGACAAGTTGAGCCTGGTTGCCATTACAAATGTACAGCCTGGGAGGAAAAAAAATACCAGTGTGAAGGTTTGGACCTTTTCTTTGTAAAGTTGCTTTAATTAGAAAACCAGACTCTAGGAGGCTTTGTACTGTGTAAGTCCATTTGTTAAGGAGGATTGGGGGTGGGATACTCATGTTTGCCCATCAAGTTACTGAGCTGTCCATCCCATATATCTGGGTTTGTGTCCTTTGTCCAAAAGTGGCTCTTATCTCATGGGCCCACAAAGGGCAGAGAGAAGAGACATTTATTCCACAAGCACAAAGAACCACTTTGAAGACATAGCCCTTTGTTCACCTTCAAACACTCCTTCTGGTGTCAGTTAAGGAGTATTGAAATTTGTCTGCATTGGTTGTTAAAAAAAAAAATTACACAGGTGGCTGAAAGACAGAAAAAGCCCTTGTCCCTTACTTCTCTAATGGTTTATACTGCAAAAAGTCAGTGCCAAACAGTGGGAATTGACCCCAAGAATGGGTGCTGAAATGGTCATGGTGCCAGCCCAGGATGGAGGAGAGCTGTGTCTCCTTGTATTGCTACTGGTCCATAGGCCAGTAGCTACATAGTCCACAATCTACATATTGCTACATAGTCCACAGGCTATAGATGCCTGTGCTTTAAAATTCATGTCCCTCACCTCTTCAGTGAAGAAATGGCCTTATTATAATTTCTCATCTTTATTCAGTATAAATAAGTAAGAGACAGTGAGGAATTCAGGGAAAGATCTAAGAAAACATATGGGTGCTTGAAAGAGTGCAGTACAGTACATATTTCACACCAACACAGAAATGCAAATTTCTGCATGTCTACAACTACCTGAATGTCAGAAGTATCTAAACTTGCACCATGACACCTAGTAAAATTGATGCTTCCTGAAGAAAGAAAACCTTCTGCAGGTGGTCAGTGCATGTGCAATTATTGTTAACGCTTTTGAAACCTCTCAGACTCTGCGTGTGCATAGACCAGAGCAAACACAGACAGCTTGGTGCTTCATGGAGGTAGGAAATGCTGATATAGTGATCAGAAAACAAAAAAGCACAAGTAGCCTGACCAACTCAAGTTACAGGCCGAATGATCATAATTAGTCATTCACTTGGGCAATATGTCATGAATCTCCCTATGCACAACTCTTTGGACCACAAGCCACGCATCAAAAAAGTAATTTTATTTATTTCATTTTATTTTTAATATTATTTCCTTGTTTTGTTGTTAATACTGCAGTGACTTATATAGCCTTAGAAGCACTGGTGGGAGATTTGCCTGTATTTCAAAACTCCCATGTTGTTAAAAATTAATTATTATTTTGAGCAATCTCAGATTAGCAACCCACTTTGAAAAAGACTGGGGAGAGGGAGAGAAGAATCCAGCTGAGAGAAAATTAAAATAATTTCAGGCAAGAGAAGAAGGAACACTCTCAAGGCAGACACCACTTTTTCTTTCAAGTTCCAACACAAAGTTCACTATTAAGTAGGAGAAAATTTATCTATTCACACAGGTTTTGTTTTGTTCAAATCACCAAGGGACTGAGAAGGCAGATGTGAGGGACAAAGAGCTCATGAGGGAGGAGGAAACATCAAACTATTTTGGCATCCCTCCAAGACTAGTTGGAGATGTTCAGAATTCCTCCAGGACCATAAAATTTGCCCAATGTTAATGATAATGCAGTCACAGTACCTCGTTAGCCTTGTTATAGAGAATGATTTCTCTGCCCTGGGATTTTACTCATGAGCCAATGACTTCAACAATGGTAGGAAATAGGAGTGCTCCTCCAAACTGTTTTGAACACTACAGTTGCCCAGAGGTGTTGTATCAGCAATCCACGTGGCTATGAATATTTTTGCAAGGATTGCCCAGAAATAAAACTCCTCTCAGACACTAAGTTCATATAGTGGGTATGACTGGGCTGAAACGGAAAAAAAGATGAAGGAAGGAGTAAGTTTGACTTTTCTGTGGAAGGTAAAGCAGAATGAAGATAGGAGGTAAAAGCAGTGGGCAAAGCTGTGCTCTGATTCTCCAGGAACACATTTAATTTAATTTTTGCTTGAGTGTAGATCCACTGCTGTGTTTTGTGAGTCTTGCTAAGATCTTCTCAAGGCTCGTCTCAAGACCATAGACGATGGGACCTTTCATGTCCAGAGAAGTTTGGAAGCCTACACCATTAGCAACTGGCTTTATCTGTGACCACAAAAGGATGAGCAGGATATCTGTGGGGTGTCTGTGTAGCAGCTGGTAGAAATTTGGGGTAGATCAGGGAACATGAGTATAGACATGTGCACAGTGTGCCTGAACAGTTATATGGACATTTCTTTGAATCAAGATTTTTTTTATCAATGCCATGAGGGTATGTTTCAAGGCCCTCTTTTAAGCAGTACTTTGATGGAAATGGTTACACTTTATTTCTGTAATATGTATGTATTGTATATATTTTACATAATATAGATATTGTTAATATAATATATATACTGATTAAATAACACTTCAATAAGGAGCTAAACTTTTTAACTATACAAGTTGTGGGGTTGGAGTAAACTGATTCCCCGGAAATATTCCACTACTGGTTTATTTGATGTCATTTTAAAAAGCACTTCAAAATATTTTCAGAAGCCTTGATGTTACTCACCTCCGGTTCAGATGCTTTACTGATATACATTTATGCCTAATTCTCTGCATTTGGTGAAAAATTGCACAAAGAGGAACTCTCAGTAGTAACTGAAAAATGCCACAATTCTTCCATCCTGACACTCCTGGATCAGGGATTTAAAGGAAGCCAGATATTTTGCCATATCAAATTAGTATATCCTGAACAGGCTAGGCTCAGTGACTTTTGTCCTTCTTGGTACCAGCCCAGAAGGTATCAGGTCACTGTCCTGATTTTAACATAATGAAATTAATCCTTTAGTGAATGATGAATCAAACTTTGGCCTAACCTCTTAAGATCCATCCTATGTACTTGGGTGCTAAGCCACTGCTTATAAAGACAGGGCAGGCTTTGATGGATTTTGAAGAATTATAGAATGATCAAAGTTGGAAAAAATCTCTAAGATCCTTGAGTCCAACCATTAATCCTACTCTACCAAATCTACCACTAATCCATATCCCCAAGCACCACATCTATATGGCTTTTAAACACATCCAGGGATGATGACTCAACCACTCCCCTGGGCAGCCTGTTCCAATGCCTGACAACCCTTTCAGTGAAAAAATTTTGCCTAATGTCCAGTTTAAACCTCCCCTGGTGCAGCTTGAGGCCATTCCCTCTTCTTCTGTCACTAGCTACTTGTGAAAAGAGACCAGCACCTACCTCTCTACAACCTCTTTTCAGATAGTTCTGAAGGAGACCTCACTGGTCTCTACAGCTACCTGAAAAGAGTTTGTAGAGAGCAATGAGGTCTCCTTTTCTTCAGACTAAACAACCCCAGGTCCATCAGCTGCACCTCGTAAAACTTGTTCTTTAAGCCTTTCACCAGCTTAGTTGCTCTTCTCTGGACCCATTCCATCACGTCAATGGCTTTCTTATATTGAGATGCCCAAAAATGAACACAGCACTCAGAGCGTGGCCTCACTAATGCTGAGTAGAGAGGAAAAATCACCTCCCTACTTCTGCTGGCCACACTATTTCTAATACAAGCCAGGATGCTATTGGCTTTCTTGGCCACCTGGGTACACTTCTGGCTCATATTCAGCTGCTTGTCAATCAGCACCCCAAGGTCCCTTTTTGACAAACAACTTTCCAGCCACTCCTCTCCAAGACTGTAGTGTTGCCTGGGGTTGTTGTGACCCAAGTGCAGGACCCAGCACTTGGCCTTGTTGAAGCTCATACAATTGACCTCAGCCCATTGATCCAGCTTGTCCAGGTCCCTCTGTAGAGCCTCCCTACCCTCAAGTATATCAACACTCTCACCCAACTTGGCATCATCTGTGAATTTACCAAGGGTGCTCTCAAGCACCTTGTCAAGATTTTTGATAAAGATGATAAACAGAAATTATCCCGATATTGAGCCCTGTCACACCACTTGTGACCGGCCACCAACATTCACCACCACTCTTTGGACCTGGCCATCCAGCCAGTGTTTTACTCATCAGAGTCGGTGCCCATCCAAGCCATGAGCAGCCATTTTTTTCATTAGAATGCTGTGGGAAACTGTGTTGAAGGCTTTATGGAAGACAACATCCACAGCCTTTCCCTCGTCCAATAGTCGGGTCATCTTGTCATAGAGGGAGATCAGGTTCGTCAAGCAGGACCTGCTTTTCATAAACCCATGCTGAGTGGGCCTGATCACCTACCTGGTTATCCTATGGTGTGTAATGTCACTCAAGGTGATCTGCTCCGTGACCTTCCCTGGCATGGAGGTCAGACTGACAGGTCTGCAGTTCTCCAGATCCTCCTTTTGTCCCTTCATGTAGATGGGCATCATATTTGTCACCCTCCAGTCCACTGGGACATCCCCAGTTACCCAGGACTGCTGGTAAATGATGGAAAGAAGCTTGATGATCACATCCACCAGCTCCGTCAGTGCTCTTGGGTATAACCCATCCGGACCCATAGTCTTGTGTATGTTTAAGTGGTCTATCAGGTCATTGACTATTTCCTCTTGGATTATGAAGGTCTTCTTTTGCTCTCTCTCCCTGTCTTTCAGCTCAGGGGGCTGGGTGTCTAGGGAACAACTAGTTCTACTGCTAAAGAATGAGGCAAAAAAGGCTTTAAGGACATCAGTCTTTTCCTTATCCCTTGTCACTATGTTTCCTCTGACATCTAATAAAGGATGGGGATTCTCTCTGGTCCTCCTTTTGTTGTTAATGTATTTATAGAAATATTTTTTATTGTCTTTAACTGCAGTAGCCAGGTTGAGTTCTAGTTGGACTTTGGCTTTCCTAATTTTCTCCCTGCATAGCCTCACTACATCTTTGTAGTCCTTCTGAAAGACCTGCCCCTTCTTCCAAAGGCCATAAACTCTTCTTTTGTTCCCGAGTTACAGCTAAATCTCTCTGTTCAGCTAGGCCAGTCTCTTTCCCCTCTGGCTTGTTTTTTGGCACACTGGGATTGCTGCTCCTGCACCTTTAAGTCTTCCTTCTTGAAGTATGTCCAGCCTTCCTGGACTCCTTTACCCTTCAGGACTGCATTCCAAGGGACTTTGTCCATCAGTCTCCTGAAGAAGATTCAGCCTCCATATTAAACCACTTCCGGTGTACAATGAAGACCAAGGATTTTTTCCACCAAGCTTGGGAGGACTTGAGTATGTTGCCAACACAGAGACAGGTAGCCAGCTGGAGCTGCCCAAACTTCCCTGGGGATCAGCAGTTTTAGATCAGGATTAAAACAAACAAAAAACCAAACAAACCAACAAATAAAAACAAACCAAACAAAACAAAACAAAACAAAACAAAAGAACCCGAAAACCAAAATAAAACACAAACAACCTGTGCTTTATCTGAACTTCCAGGTGATAAGACATGGCCATCACATCTGAACAGACTCTATGTGGGGGCTGCTTCATCAATATGTTCACATTCATTCAGTATCACTCACACAAATACAGAGAAGATTGAGACTTCTTCACGGATAGGCTTTTGCTCTTTTTCTCAGCTTATCAAGTAGAAGGAAAGCTTGTGTTACTGCTATCTTTTAGTAGCTACAAAGGATGGCTTTTCAAAAGGTTAAGATATAATAGGTATAATCTTTACATAGCAGTATTTCATCTAGATTCCAGAGCATTTATAGCTTGAGCAGAGGGATGTCAGCTCAGTCATTCAGTTCTAAGTAAGTTTGCAATGGTGGCATTTGACAATGACAATAGTTAACCAGCAAAATTTACACAGAAGTATCTGACACTGTGTAAACAGGGATATCCCAATAACTCAGTTTAACATATCCAATTTTGCAACTGCAACCATGTTTGATGGAAAATATTCCAGTAATTTTCTGCCAAGATGTATAATGAGATTCAGAAATGTGATGGTGTAGCTTAAGCAGTCTGAGAACTTACTGATTCCCCAGTGTTCCTAACAGCTTCCATTCCATAGCTACAGCAATTGCCTTTAAGATGGACAAATACATGTGTGTTTGTATACACATTTAAAAGTTTTAAAGAGAAGTTCTCGGATCAGATTTCTCCATTTTATAGGTTGCTGTGGAAACAGATTAGCCCTCTGGAAATAAAACCCCATGTTTGACTGTAATGCAAAGAACAATCCATAGAATGAAAGGAAAGAACAGCTGGGAGTTGGAATAGTGTAAGCTGACATGTCAGACAGTAGCCAGACAAAGTGAGCCAGGGACTGTCTGAAAAAAAAAAAAAAGGAGAAGGGGAGGGAAGTAAGAACTAAGCACTGTCAACAAAGTCTGCAAAACGGTCCAGCTGTTCACTCTCATCATAACTAAGAAAATAAGGAGAGAATTCCATGGCTGAGGATTAAATTCATGAAGAGAAGAAAACCTGAATGGAAAGAGTAAATAGGATTTCAGACAAAACAGACCTCGCGTGGAGGTCTCTATTTGGAAATAGCTTAGAAAGCACAACACTGAGTTCCGGACAAAACACACATCCCTCCACAAATTTGCTTATAAAAGGCCAAAAGGGATCTTAATACACTGCAGTAAGCAGGCTTTTACAGAAAACATCATTTGTATAATTTCATTGTTTCAGAGCGAGCATTAATGTCCTAGGCAGTTAAACAGAATTAGAGAATTTGAGAAAAGACATATCCAACATCACAGAAAGGGCTAAAAGGTGAACAAGTTTCACCACAAATCCCTGCTGAAACATAAAGGACTTCTGATATACTGTAAATAGCCAGTCACCTCCTAGAGACTTAAGTGATGTCTGGTCTTTTGTTCAGACAATGGATAACTGCATTGAGGAAGAACAATTCCCAGGACCACATCCACGCTGAGCAGTATAGAGGGAAAGAGACATGTTAGAGAGGTTAATTTAGAGACATGCTTACCTCCCAAAAAATGGCACTGAGCAGTACAGAACGTGATTAGGGACTCTTCAAGAAATACAAATAATGTCATTCACATTATATAAGCAGCTGGGTCTATGCTTGGGTACATAGTTAGAAAATAATGATGATTCACTTCTTTCTCTCCGTTTTGTTTTTTTTTCTTTGTCTTTTTTGGATAATGACCTCTCTGTCCTGTGATCTCTTAGGAGCAGGCCAGATAAATAGCTGGCAAGATGATTGATTAAGAAGATGCTTTATTTCTGTTGTCTGTGTGATCACTCCAGGCATTCAGCAATCTAATCTGTTAACTCCTGCATCAGTAAGTACATCATAAATCAGGAATAAGACCCATAAATGCCTAGTAAGGAAACTTCATATTCTTTAGATGAAACTAATTACAAGTGTGGATTTCATTAGTGATAGGACAGCTCTGAAATATCATTCATAGTTATTCATCCATGCTCTGGTACCCAAAGATAACACTTGCAAGTGCCACGGTAATAATAGGATAAACAGGTTGAACTAATATCCAAAATAGCATGTCATCTGGGTTTTCAATATTTACTTCTAATGCCACTTAAATGAGCAGGCTGTAAGGAAGAAGGGCACAAGATATGCTAAGCTTTCATAATTCGCTTTCTCTTTTATCATAGCCATGGTGCATCTGTGTATGCCATCTACCAGTTGTCATTTTTGTTTATGTCTGGTAGCATTTTCACCTTTGCCAAACATGGCCTCAAGTATCTTAATCTGCTTGCTTTTTTTTTTTTTTTTTTTTTTTTTTTTTAATTTACTTCAGTAGATAAAGGAGCACTCCATCCATGCCTCCTGACTACCACAGTCTTCCTGCCTTTTTCCTTTGCCACTCTCCTAACCTGCAATATTATAACTTTAATGATAAAAAGGGTCAGGATTCCAGGGAAAATCAACAGCAGGCAAGGAAGAATCTCCAAACGTGACCCTCAACCCTCCACCTGCCAAAAATGGACTCCCCTGCTACAACTCCACTGTTCTTTCTCCCTGTCAAAGTACTGCAGTTCTAGCTTTGGTCCTGTAGAAGATGTCCTGACATCCCATCAGAACTGCAGTCACTTGGGGATTATCTCTCTTCATGTTTACTCAGAGCTGAGGTCAGTATCAGCACTAAAGCTAACAGCCCACAGGGGCATGTGGGCAGCTGTTTGTGGTAAGAGTCTCTTGATTCAGACTGACAAGCAAAAGCTGAGAATAGAGGATGCATCAAATTGCTCAGACTTCTGCACATATGTATAGGCTGCAGAGAAGGTTAGAAAGTGTGAGGATGGTAGTTTAAATTGTATTCTGTCCTGGGGAATAAAGCTTGAGTTTCTGCTTCTTCATTAGGACTTAGTTAACTTAATTAATTTCTTCATTAGGACATTTTTCAACTTCCCTTGCTTGGTAGCAATGACCTTATCAGATGACTAACTTGAACTTGACTGGAGTTGAACATGTTAATGCTGTCCCACAGAAGGAGCTGTGTAGCTTGGCTGACTCCTAGGTGTTCCAAGGAAAGCAAATCTCAGATATATCACAGGCTTCCACTGCAGTGTGCTGTGCTTTACATCAGGGCAGAGTTTACTATTTCCACAAGCACTGGTAGAGACGTGGAACCATCTGTTCCTTTGCCTTCTCTGCAACACTGCATACAGCAGGCCACATAGGAGACCCAAACATAGGATCCCACAATCTCCCTCCTAAGTCCAATACACCAGAAGAGAAGTGATGCACTTATTTTCCCTGAACTTTAATCACTATGACCAATGTAATGTGTCCTCAGCCAGCTCCTGTGATCAGCAGGCAATAAAGATTTATTCACAATTATTTATGACAATTGATTCCATAAATTGGCTAGGAACAGGCTCTCTTTTTTTCCTTCTAGATCTGCCTGCAAATATATTACTAGGTCCAGTGTCTGAGCTTCAACAGCAATATCTTTTTAGACAGTTTTATCTGACACGATGATGTAATTCGACATTCATCTGATAGATTGATTCTAAATTCAAGATACATTATTAATATTAGCATGGTAAGTCTCATAGTATTTTTTTTATTTTCCTGTTCCTTCAGTGCAACATTTTTTCTAATCTGGTTACCCACTGGAGATGGTTGAAACTCCATGTTCATAGGGCAGATGAACTAACACATCTGGAAAACTGCAACAGACCTACACATCATTATCTCTTTTTACAGAGGAACAAGGGCGTCTTCTTGGACTCTTGGACAAACTAACCCTATGAACAACATTGAATTCCACTCCACACAAGTGATAAGCGTGTCAAACATCAAATAAATGTTCTTTCTGAAAGCAATACTTTGATAATTGCCCATATTGTCAGGGAAAAAGAACATTCAGTCTTCATCTCAGTAGTGATTTGGTAGCAACCTGATTGTAGTGCCTATAATCAAGGTTTGTCTTGTTGTTTCTACAGACATGCTTTTAAAATAAGCTGTGTAAAGAAACAATCCCACAGAAATAAAGTCCATGCAGAGAAAAGCCTGAAGCAGGTCTGAATCAAGCAGCACCTGTATGTTTTAAAATATGAATGGGAATGTAACACTGTGAAGTCAGCACAACACAGCTGAAGAGGTGTGAGCTTGTGAGAGCACTAAATTTCCCTGAGGCTCACAATTGCTATAGCAGCCATGTGAAATTTCAAGCTGAAAATACACAGTGGCCTTCAAAGAATCTCAGTGATACTTCAAACTGCTCATGTAGCAGATATCATATCCTGGAACTGACATGACTCCCTTAAAATGAACACAAGACTAGATCAAAATTTCAAACAATGTCAAGTTTTGGGATATTTCACTTCAGGATTTTGGTTGAATGTGTTAGGAAAAAAAGTCTTTTGATAAGCTTGCCTTTGTGATTTCCATCTCCAAAGCATTCCTGATGTTCTTGGACAGAAGAAATCACAATTTGACATGTGATTTCTTATGACCAAGGTCACACATTTTACAGACCGTTATTGTTGGCTGCTTGAAATTTTTTGTGATGTCATTTACAACTGTGTTGAAACTTGTTTGATGGGTTTGAAGTCCAGTCATTTGAGTTTCAAGCCCAGTCAGTTGGCAATGCACAGTGCTTTTGACACCTTGAAATTTTCAAAAGCAGCAGCCACTATCAAAGAAGCACTTGCAGGTTCAGGATCTTGGGTTGACAATTGTGTAATATATCTGGGAGAGGCCACAATGACAATTTTATATGTAGTACTTCTTTTATGTTGTGATATGAGAGTCATACCCACACCCCGTGAAAGATTTTCAGTGCTATTATTGCATTCTCTAGTTAAGATTCATAGACAACCTCACTGCTAGGGGGCATAAGAACTGCCTTCACCATGGGTATTTGTGGGTATTGTTCTCCAGCTCCAGGTGGACAAGAGCTGTGGTTCCTCTTTAATAAATGAGACAGTGAGGACATGCCACTGCCTGGAGAACTGTTTAACCTGGGTATGAATCCCCAGTCTGGGTCTGGATGAGCAAGGAGGAGCAGGAAGGGATGTGAAGGATAGGGGAGATGGTGCCAAGGACCCAGTATCCACACTGTACACATCTAAGGGACTCATTGCAGATTACTTCCAGTCGGATCTTCTGGACCATGACAGATAGACTGTGCTAGTTGTGCACATTTTCTGGCTTAGTGTCATCCAAGAAGAATCTAGCTCGGCTTCTGCAAGCTTTCTCTGTGATGTGAATCAAAGTATGGACAGGGATATTCAGTTCAAAATTAGGCTCCTGATCCATATGAAAATGCCAGCACAACATTAACTGAAAGAATCTCAGACTGTATCTTGGCACACAGGCCCATTGTGCAGAGTACTGTGTATTTCCACAATATTATAGTCTTTTGCTCTTCAGAACATCCTGGCTGCATGCACACTGTCTCCTGGGAACAGTGCTCTGTCTGTGTTTGCATCTGAATAGTAACTACACGATACTTAGGTGAACAGTATTTTGATAGAAGCCAAAAGCGTGCCAAGAGCCATTCTGAAAAGATAACATTTAAACAATGTGTGTGACTGAGCTCAAGCACCTTGAATATGTTGCTTGGCAGATTTTAGTGCCAGTACAGATGTAGTCCTGGTTTCACCATGTCTGCCTCAGGGTGTTCCTGACATCAGGTCTTCCTGATGCAGGTCTCATAGAAAAGTCCTGAACAAACTCAAAGCTTTGGAAGGGTAAATATTATATTTCTCATTTTGTTGGGATATACAATGACAACAGCAGTATTTGTCCTTTATTAACAAAACCATAACCAAGCTAACATTTTAACTGTGACTGCACTGAACTGCTTTTCATTATAAGTGCCAGAATTCCATATTGTCATTTTTGAGGGACTATCAGAAGCAATAGCATGATCACCTTTAAACAAGAAAAATCAGCTACTAGACTGAGTTTACAAAGTCCTTAGAAAAGTGGGTGGAATTCATTAGTTGTTGATTCCTCTTTTTTCCTTTCCTTATATTCCCAAGCAGCAGTCACTTCACCAGAATAACTGATGTTAAGAAATACTAAAAAGTGCCTATAAAAGCAAAATCACACTTTTTCGTAGTGAGAATGACTGAAACATCACTCCAAGGCTGCCCTCCCAGCAGCAGACATTTGTCCAGTTCATAGCAGCACATCTTATCTCCTCACAGATTTCTGTTGACTTCTCTTCTACTGCACACAGGGCAGCATCATTACTTCCTATTGTTCTTAGGGTTTGAATCTATAAAAGCAGAAGCTTGTTAGAATCAGTGCTCAGGTGGCCCGAAAGGCCAGTGGCATCCTCGCTTGTACCAGGCATAGTGTGGTCAGCAGGACTAGGGATGTGATTCTCCCCCTGGACTCAGCCCTGGTGAGGCCTCACCTCGAGGACTGTGCACAGTTCTGGGCCCCTCACTTCAAGAAGGATATTGAGGTCCTGAAGTGTATTCAGAGGAGAGCAACAAAGCTGGTGAAGGGACTAGAGAGAAAGTCTTATGAGGAGAGGCTGAGAGAGCTGGGGTTGTTCAGCCTGGAGAAGAAGAGACTCAGGAGGGACATTGTCACTCTCTACAACTACCTGAAGTGAGGCTGTAGTCAGGTGGGGATCGGGCTCTTCTCCCAGGCAACTAGTGACATGACAAGAGGTCATGGCCTGAAGCTACGCCAGGAGGGGTTTTGTTTGGATATCAGGAAGCACTTCCTGACAGAGAGGGTGATCAGGCATTGGAATGGACTGCCCAGGGAGGTGGTGGAGTCACCGTCCCTGGATGTGTTTAAAGAAAGGCTGGATGTGGCACTTAGTGCCATGGTCTAAATGATGCGGTGGCACTGGGTCACCAGATGATCTCAGAGGTCTTTTCCAGTCTCAGTAATTCTGTGATTCTGTGAAGACAGTCTCAGCCCTCAGTAACAGAAAATCACCTTGAGATACTGCCCCCAGTATGCTTAAGTGGAAACTTTGAGGGCAAAAGATTAAAAGTCTGGATATAGCTGAATATGAATGTATTATGATTTCTTTGTAGTGAAGCATGCTGAAACCGTTATCTCAGCTGTCCATATGAAATAAATAAAAGAGACGTCTTTGCGGAGAAGACAGAATGTCATATTTTTGCTCTAGACAATACTGTGTTTGGAGGGGAAAAAAGAAAAAAAGTCATTCCCAGATGGAAGTCAGATATCCATAAAATGAGAAATGAAAAAGTGTGTGGCATAAAAGTTGTTTCAAAGAGTGTTTTAATTTTCAGGTTCTGTAAATAACACAAGGGAAGAAATTCCAGATACTATGTTGTACTGATAGATAAAGTTGGAGCTGTTTCAGAATATGATGGATGAACCCCATTGTTATCTACACTAGTCTAGGACAGAAGAGATATGAATCCTGCTGACAGCACTGCCAAACATTTCTGTCATGACGTCAGATGTTCCACTTAATCTCTTGCTACCTCAGCTCCCCATCTCCAAGATGAGGCTGCTGATGGATTATTTTCTATCTTTATGCTGTAAGCAGCCTATCATGTACAGATGTACAGCAGCTGGTGCAATGGACCAAGTCTGGACTGGGGAACCTGTGGCTGAGGGTGCACCAGAGGAAACCAACACAGACCTGAGTCGAAATACCGATATCTACTTAAATTGCACATATGCAGCCCAAAAGTACTGTATTAATCTGTTTTAAGTTAGACAGTTTTGTATTTTTCTCCCTTCAGCCTCTAGCCAGAATCCTGCACTATTTAGCAAGATTAGCTGTTCACAAAGCTCTTAATCCAGGGCAGTTAACACATTGCTTTACAATTATTAAATCTCTGTGAAAAGAAGAGCCTTTTTTGTTTTGTTTGTACTGCCACTGCACTGGAACCTCAACTTCTCCTCATTCCAGAGAGGATTTCCAGGCAGAAACTGCCAGAACATATTTTTAAGTCACACCCAACTTTTCAGCAATGGTGAACTCCTTAGC
Organism: Todiramphus chloris collaris; assembly: GCA_025345505.1. NCBI lineage: Eukaryota > Metazoa > Chordata > Aves > Coraciiformes > Alcedinidae > Todiramphus > Todiramphus chloris. The sequence goes on along the minus strand of JANVCC010000152.1, from coordinate 2,918,021 downwards.
AGTTCCATGCTTAATGAGTGTCCAAGGATATTTTGTCAGAAGGGGCAGAAGGAACAGGTGTGTGATGAGATCATATATTTGCTGTTTCCTTTGGATTTCTTTATTTTCACAAAAGACTAGACCATGCCCTCTATTCTTTCCTCTTTGTTATTAATTTCCACAGTTCCTATCACCAGGGAAGCCTGACTTCTCAGTTTCCAAAATTGGAAAAAACACATAAATTACATGTACCACCCACCCTGGCGTTTCCCAGATTAAGATGACTGTTGCTGCAACTGTTGCCATCAAGCATACCCAGACCAGCTGTTAGAGCCAATAAAATACAGTAACAGACAAAAAAAGAAAACCAAAAAGCAAAACCCAAATCAGAGTAGATCAGGCCAAGTAACAGTCAAAGTTGAGCATCACCCAGTCCACCCCGTGCTTAGGCTAAAGATCTTCCCCAACAGAAACAAACACTGATGATCTCCATAATCAGTAGGTGATCTCCCTCCAGCAGCTACCTCAGTCCCTGGAGGGCAGGGACTCCTCATTCTCCCCTGTGACTGATAAGGGTCATATTTGCACCATTTTAGAGGAAAAGAATGAACTTTCAAGGGCTGCAGAAGGTAGTAAGGGACGAGTATTCCTGGTAGTAGCATGCTCAAAAGGCAATAAATAACATCCAGTCTTGCAACATCTATTAAACCTCCTGGAGAAGAGGTCCATGGTCCATGTGTGGATAAACAGTAGCCTGATCATGACACCAGAACTGTGGTAACATCACCATTGTGTACATTTAGCATTCCAGTAGATGTATAATACTGATTCACTGCTATTTATCAGCTACTTGTTTGTTTGTTTTGGACTTTCTGTCTTCCAAAGATCCATAGCATTTCCTTGCCACTCTTCATTTCCTCATCAGAGTCTAGGCACTCCTGTTACCAACCTATTTCTGAACTTTGTGTTCTAACTTTCTGCCTATTTCAGGATGAAAAATTTCAAGATCTTCTTTAATCTCTGATCTTACAGTGCAGTGAAGACCTTGGTCCCAACTCATTCTTCCAGGTATTGCTGGAACAAGCAGTAATAGATGAAAAGTTTATAACTGAAAACAAAATGATTTTTTTGTTGCTGCTACAAAAGTCACCTGTTTCACTCCATTGCTGAGGACACCAGCTTCAGGGCAGGTAAGACTGCATTGGGGAAGGGATCTGCATCAAAAAGGGCTGATGAAAAGCTCTTTTTGGAGCTGTTTTGAAGTCGGGCAAAACCCTTTGCATGTGCTGGGGGCTGCCACTTCAAGGCAGGGCACTGAGCCTCTGCCAGTGTAAAAGGTAGGTTTGATCGCTCTAATTGGTCATAAGTCAAGGCTGCTCATCCCAACTGCCACTCAAGTTGCAAGGTGTCAGTTGCTTGTAGAGATCCAGCCATGGCTGCTACCCAGCCAAAAGCTGTTGTTAGAAAAGCCGTGGGCACCCAGACAGAGGCCCCACACAAACATGTAGGTGTTCAGGCATCTGGCTGCAGAGAGTGGCAGAGCCTGAACCTTGCAATGGAGAGGAGCGGAGACAACAATTGCATCAGATGTGAACAGGTGAATGATCTGCTCAGCCAGCTGGCTGAGCTGAAGGATGGAGTGGAGAGGCTGGGGAGTATCAGGGAGTGTGAGAGAGAGATTGACAGGTGGTGGACCCACTCCCTGAGAGAAAGGAAACAGGTTGAGGCCCCACATAAATCAGAGGATTCCCTCCCCTCTTCTCACCAAGCAGTAGGAGGGGACCTCAGAGAAGGGACTGGGGAATGGAAACAGGTCCCTGCTTGGGGAAGCAGGAAAATTCCCTCCTGGCCTCCCCAACCTTTCTAATTACCCTTGCAGAACAGGTATGGGGTTCTGCAGAAGGAACTGACTGTTGGAGAGAAGGATGGTTCACCCAGGCCAGAAATTCCAGAAAGACCAAGTCTTCATAGACCCAGCACCACAACTAACTCCAAAAGGAAAAGCAGATGGATCACTTTTGTGGGCAACTCTCTGCTGAGAGTATCTCAGCATATATGAGAAACATGGCCTGCAGGTGACAGGTGGGACACACCTGTCCCAGAGGGAGAAAAGGATTTTGAGGCAGGAGTTATCAGGGCTCCTTGACAGGTCTTTAAATTAGATAGGAAGGGGAAAGGGGAGATAACTGGGCCTGTTAGGAATATGTCCAAGGGCATATTCCTAAGCATGCCAGGGCTTGAAAGATGGTGGACTAGTGAGGACTGTCACTCTACTATTTCATTTGAGAGAAAGCATAGATGTTTAGAAAAAAACCAGAAGCACCCGTGTGGTGGATTGACCCTGGCACGGCACCAGGTACCCACCAAGCTCTTCTATCACTACCCCCGACCCCCATCAGCACGGCACGCAGGAAGAGAATAAGACACAAAGAGCTGTGGGTTATGATAGATAAGATGTTATTCTCTACTTCCCATCCACAGGCGATGTCGGGCTGAGTCCAGGAGGCAGGGCTCCGGGAACACGAAGCAGCTGCTTGGAGGACAAAGCCGAATGCCCCCCTATCCTCCTCTTGCCCTCTCCCTGTATAGTTGAACGGACGTCATATGGTATGGAATATCCCACTGGTCAGCTCAGGTCGGCTGTATCCTCTCCCCCATCTTGCCCCCCCAGCCTCTGATGCCGTGTGAGCACTGGCAGTCATAACATGGGTGTGTTATCAACACTCTCCAGCTCCCAGTGCTGCAGCGTGAGGGACGGATGGGGAAAAGCAGATCAGCCAGACCCACTACAACCCAAGAAGAGTCTGGTAGGAAAAGGGGCCCACACTCACAAAGAGATGTTGGAATCATTAGCTCATCTGAAGTGCATTTATACCAATGCACACAAGTTTGAGGAACAAACAGGGAGAGCTTGAAGCCATGATGCACCAGGAAAACTATGAAATAGTGGCTATCACAGAAACATGATGGGTTGCCTCACACAACTGGAGGGCCACAGTCAATGGCTACAAGCTCTTCAAGAGGGATAAACAGGGAAGAAGAGGCAGTGGAGTGGCCCTGTATGTTAGAGAATGCTATGAAAGCTTGGAAATTAAGTATAGTGATAACAAGGTTGAGAGTGTTTGCATTAGGTTAAGGGCCAATAAAGCTGATATCTCATGGGAGTCTGCTACAGACCTCCCAACCAAAGCAGTGAGGTGAATGAATCTTTCTATAAGCAGCTGGGAGAAATCTTGCAGTCACTTGCCGTTGTTCTTGTGGGGGATTTTAACCTCACAGGTATCTGCTGGGAATATAACACAGCAGAGAGGGAACAATCCAAGAGGTTCCTGGAATGTGTGGAGGATAACTTCGTCACACAGATGATAAGTGAGATGACCAGGGAAGGTGCTCTCCTTGATCTACTTCTCTGAACAGGGAAGAACTGGTGGGGGAAGTAAAGGTTGGAGGCTGTCTGGGGCACAGTGACCATGAGAAGACTGAGTTTTCAATACTTAGAGAAACAAGGAGAGGGGTTAGTAAAACTGCCACCTTGGACTTCCAGAGGGCAAACTTTCACCTGTTCAGCAGACTGATTGACAAAAGTCCCTTGGCAGGCTGCCCTGAAGGATATAGGAGTCCAGGACGGCTGGACGTACTTCAAGAGAGAAGTATTAAAGGCGTAGGAGCAGGCTGTCCCTTTGTGCCGAAAAACAAGTAGGCGGGGAAGGAGACTGGTCTGGCTAAATAGTGGCCTTTGGCTGAACTTCAAGAACAAAAAGAGAGTCTATGACCTTTGGAAGAGCGGGCAGGTCTCTCATGAAGACATAGGGAAGATGGAGATGTAGTGAAGCTATGCAGGGAGAGCCAAAGCTCAGCTAGACCTCAAGCTAGCTACAGCTGTTAAGGACAGTAAAAAATGTTTCTATAAATTCATTAAGAGAAGGATTAGGGGAAATTTCCATCTTTTATTGGATACATAGTAACAAAGGATGAGGAAAAGGCTGAGGTGATCAACACCTATTTTGCCTCAGTCTTAAGCAGTGAAACTAACTGTTCCCTGGACCCAGCCTCATGACCTTGGAGAGAGGGAGGGGAAACAGAATGAGGTCATCACATTTAAAGAGGAAGTGGTCAGTGACCTGCTACACCACTTGGATGCACACAAGTCTATAGGACTGGATGGGTTACACCCAACGGTGTTGAAAGAGTTGTCAGACATGCTCACCAAGCCACTTTCCATTATTTACCTGGCTAACTGGGGAGGTGCCAATGGACTGGAGGGTAGACAATGTAACACCCACCTACAAGAAAGGCAGAAAGGAGGATCCAGGAAACTATAGACCTGTCAGTATGACCTCGGTATCAGGGAAGGTCATGGAGCAGATCATCCTGAGTGACATTACACACTATATACAGGACAACCAGGTGATCAGGCCCACTCAGCATCGGTTTATGAAAGGCAGATCTTGCTTCATGAACCTGATCTCCTTCAATGACAAAATGACCTGACTATTGGTCAAGGGAAAGGCTGTGGATATTGTATACCTAGACCTTTGAAAAGCATTTGACACTGTTTCCGGTAGAATTCTCATGGAAAACCTGGTTGCTCATGGCCTGGATGAGCATATGATCTGCTGGATCAAGCACTGGTTGGATGGACGGGCCCAGAGAGTGGTGGTCAGTGGAGTTAAATTCAGCTGGCGTCCAGTCACAAGCGGTGTTCCTCAGGGCTCAGTGTTGAGGCCATTTCTGTTTAACATCTCTATGGATGATTGTGATAAGGACATAGAGTGTATCACCAGTAAGTTCGCAGATGACACCAAGTTAGGTGGGAATGTTCATCTGCATGAGGATAGGGAGGCTCTACAGAGAGACTTGGACAGGCTGCATCAATGGGCCAACGTTAACAGTATGAGCTTCAACAAGGCAGAGTGCTGGGTCCTGCACTTGGGCCACAACAACCCCAGGCAACGCTACAGGCCTGGGGAAGTGTGGCTGGAAATCTGTCTGGTAGAAAAGGACCTGTGGGTTCTAATTGACAAGAGGCTGAATATGAGCCAGCACTGTGCCCAGGTGGCCAAGAAAGCCAATGGCATCCTGGCTTGTATTAGAAATAGTGTGGCCAGCAGAAGTAGGGGGGTGATTGTCCCCCTGTACTCAGCACTGGTGGGGCCATGACTTGAATATGGTGTCCAGGTTTGGGCACCTCAAAACAAGAATGCTGGAGCCAGTGCAGAAGAGGGCAGCAAAGCTGGTGAACAGCCTGGAGAATAAATCTTATGAAGAGCGATTGAAGGAGCTTGGACTGTTTAGTTCAAGGAACAGAAGGTTAAGGGGAGACCTCATCACTCTCTACAACTACCTGAAAGTACATTGTAGAGAGGTTGGTGCTGGTCTCACAGGTAATTAGAGATAGAACAAGATAAAAGGATTCAAGCTGCAACAGGGTATGTTTAGACTGGACATTAAGGAAAAAAAATTTACAGAAAGAATAGTCAGACACTGGAATAGGCTGCCCAGGGAGGTGGTTGAGTCAACCATCCCTGGAAGTGTTTAAGGGTCATTTAGATGTGGTGTTGGGGGACATGGTTTAGGGGTGAACTTTGTAGAGTAGGGTTAATGGTTGGACTTGATGATCACAAGGGTCTTTTCCAACCTGAATGATACTATGATAAAAGGCAGGAGCTGAAAATACCAGTATATGGGGCCACTGTTATACCATTTCATGTGTATACATGAGTATGAGTTTGTGCTTTTTCCTATTTGTCTAATCTACATAACATGTTCATTTTTATACTGTCTGTGAATTATGGATTTTCTTTCCAGATATCAACACATCCTTCCTGGGTATGAGGCATTTAGCAATTACAGTAATTTAGCTTCAGATTTAGCAAGGAGTTATGGTTTCTGGGAATAAATGAATTTTTGATACAGTAGCAAAAAAAAAAGGTAAAAAAAATCAATCAGGTTGGCTTAAGAGGTTCTCGTCTTTCATCTCCCTCCTTCCACTATTCAAAAAATGGTATAATGTATTTTGAATCAAACAAATATCTCAGTCAGCTAAAGAATGTTTTTCATTCATTTTCAAGTACTTATTTTTGAATATTTTTTAATTTAAACTTACAAAGACATAATTTCAAAATTAAAATTCAGTTAATTTTATTTAGAAAAACTTTTTAAAATCCACTTAATCTACTTCATTTCAGAAGTCAAATGATTTGCTTATTTTATCCTAAATTAGCACATCTTCATGCATACCTTGGCAACAAATTGTTACTGACCACAAAAATGTTGTCATACACTACCCACACCTGTAAGGAGTGCTGAGTGAGATAGATTTTAGTTTCAAATCATCTTGGGGTGCATCAACAAGGGAGGCTGCTGACAGTCCCTGCACTGTGCTTAAGCCAGATCAGGTCCAGCAGACAAGCATCTGCATTAACAGAGACACTCCTCTGAGCACACAGGGTTTTTTGTACCCCCAGATATGAGCTTTTGGTATATAGCAAAAAAGGAAATGGAAGCGAGTAAGGGATTTTAAAAGGTTTTTAACATTTCTAATCATGATCCATCTTGTAGCCTGCTCCTTTCACTTCCAGCAAGGCATGGAGACTGTAGCAGGAGCAGAAAACTGAGTCTGGCACACAGGAGGGTTTGCCCCAGACAAGGGATAAAGCCAAGCTAATTCATCTGTAAAGCTTCAGAGCTGACTCACCTCTAAGTGAGCTCCTGGACTTCTCTGCTGGTCTTTTCCGTGTAGAGATGTTCACTCTAAATCTCTGCATCACACAATAAGACCTTTATATCTGTCACAGTCCTCTCAAACCCCTTCTGGCACTGCTGTGTGTTAACTCTCTCCCTAAAAATGAGAATAACCAATGGAAACAACAAGAACAACAAGAAGTAATCAAGGAAAAGGCAGAAGAGGGACATGAACAGCTATTTTCTGTCTGCTGAAGGAATACATCCCAGTGGAAAAAAAAGCTGCACAATTAACAGAGAATAGATTCCTGGTTTGAAAGCTCACCATGCGTATGTCACATAGTTTTAATGATGACATTTATCACACCACAGCCTTTGAAGAAGGGAAGTCCAGAAAATAAAACAATATATTTTGAAGGCAGCTAATCCCATGGTTATATTAAACAATGCTTCTGGACTATCTAAAAACAGCATGGTTTCTAGCGATGTCAGGTTCATTAGATAGCTCTTTCCATTGCTAAACAGTAGGAGAGGTGCACTATGACATTAGCTAGCAGCAGTGGTGAGCAATCACCTCTTTTACACAGCTGTGGGTGTGCATGATTAAAAAATAAATAGCGGATCCATTTTCCAACTGCTTCTAAGACAAAAAGAAGAAGAAGGGAAACACTGTCAAACGTAGAAAAATTTCTTCCCTTTCCTTCTAGGTCAGCTAGTTTTAATTTAGCTTTCTGTAAACCTCAGGCATAGAAAAACATATCCTTTAGATAATGTACCGAGTAGGAGAGAAAAAAAAATAGAGACTGAAAAAGATTTTCAAATGACAAAGAATGTACTGTGCCCTCAATACAGGTATGAGATGTCTGTCAGGAGAGGGAATGTCAGTGTTTACAGGGACAGACTGAACGTCTTCACTGGGACTGATCAAGTTATTCCAGCAGAACAGATTTTCCATTAGCAAATGTGATTACATCTGTATTGATATATTCTGTAAAAACATACAGAATTTGATTATGTTTTTGTGGGGAAAAACAAGAAAATGTTTCTAATGTTCTTAAAAGTTTGGTTTGTTATATTGAAAATGCTTCAGATCTTACTTCAACTGCCATACTGTATCGAAGTAAAGTTAATCTCATTCTTATTTATATTTATATTATAATTAATATTGTATATCATCAGGGTTTTTTGTGTGTTAGAAAGCTGTAAAAAAAATTAAAACACTTGTAGCTAATTGAACTTAAATATGCTGCAACTTTATATTATAACATAGTCCATATTTAATTTCTTTATTTTATTTCAGAGGAAAAAAAGCAAGCATGTTCTTAACTTTTTTTCTGAAGGCAAAGTTCTCTTTTGCAAGCAGCTCTGTCACGTAGGCACATACAGGTGCAAGGGAACATATACCAGATTAAAACATATTCCTAGCAAGGAATTTGCCTAAATCAATCATGCTTTTGTCTCTAGATATCCATAGGCATTAAAATCCCTCTGTAAATCTGGCCAAGGGAGGCTACTGCCAGAAGCCTTTCAGTGCCATCTTTGTTCACCCAAGGAAAATCTATTTCTGCTGGTTGTGGCAGCAGCACCAGATGGAGAGAAGAGTGTCCACACTGGTTGTGCCCCCACCGGTCAGAAAATACAACCCTGCCTACTTACCTGGCTGGACCCCAAGCCTGCCTTCCCTGGAGGCACAACCACTGCAGTGTCCCTGGTGCTCATTTGCTACTGAGTGTGTAGGGAATATTGATTTATATGCATCACTAAGAGGTAAAACATCTGCTTCACTTTCTGCACTGGTGTCCTTCAGAACTGTATGGCAGGGTTTGGCCCCTGCTTTGCAACCATCTTGGCATGGAATTGAACACATCAGCATAGAAATGTGTATGTGTAGGGGCTGCAGTTGAAGCCCTGGGACTGTGAGACAGGCTTTGAAGGTATTAGATATCTAATTCTCACAGGAAACAGTGGGAATTCGGCATGCAAACACCTTTTAAAATGTCATCCTGGTTTTAGCAGACATCAAAATAAAATGTGTGAGTCTTACAACATATCCTCAGACTTAAAAAAAAAAAAACTGGCTTAGTTAAATAAGATTTCACTGGAGTTTTTTCAGACTTCTGAGTGCATTTTTGTATTATATTCACACATATATCTTGTAGATAGCTGAAATGTAAATAACCATCTGGAAATTTATCCAGAGCACTAGCTGCTATTTTTTTTTTCTTAATGATACAGATTTGTTGACAATTGCTCACAGCTGTATGTCTTCAACAGCAGCTTACCCCTTACCAGACTGAAGGTGAACTGACAGGTCTCTTTACTCCTCAGTCTAAATGTATGATGGTAACATTTACAAATGTACCAAAGCCTGGCAACATGAGATTCAGTCCAAGATTCACTCTGACCTTTAGGAGGTATCCCAAAGCTACATGAAATGAACTCCAAGTTGAGTAACTATATGGGACAGAGAATATTGGTTCAATAGTGTAACATATATTTTTATTGGTTTTTTAATATCCTTTTCTTCGTGCATATTCCATTTCTTTGATGAAAATAAATGCAGCTAAATACAGAATAACACCTTCTATATAAAACATAATATAGTCTTCCTCCATGCGGCTTTGCTAGAATTTTAAAATAGTTTCACATACCACACATGTCACTTCTTGTAAGGTCCATTTTGATTTTAGTTTAAGTGACATTTAATCATTGTATCATTGAATGAAATTCATCAGTACTATTTGGAAAGCACTATCTGTCTTTTCCAATATAAAACCGTCTCTTTTAATGTTCTCTTATATTATTTAATTTAACCCACTACAGACATCTGCCTGCTATTTCCTCAAAAACATATTGCAGTTTGCTTACACTGAGGAAAGTAAGTAAAAAAATTAAACTCATAATACTGGAGACAGTTAGATGCTTTCATTTTGATTTGCTTTTTTTTTTTTTTTTCTCTTAAACAATCATAAAATAATTGCCAGCAAGCCTGCTGAAGAGAAGGATTAGATAAATGGCCAGAGTTCAGTAAAAACTGTTTTGAAATGTAGTGGGGCTGTGTTATTACACCGTGCTCCTGCTTACAGACAGCATATTTTCTCTTTATTGTAAGGCAGAGTTCAGGCTGCATATATTTCCTATTGAGCCAGACTCCTCTTCCATTTAACTCTTCTTTATATGACAGCGTTTCACCTGCCAGTAGGTTTATTATTGAGACATCTTCCCCACAACTTGAAGGATTTGGATTTTTGATTTTTTTAAAGACTGTTTCAATTTTTATCTTCTTTGCTTGCAGTGACAGAGATCAAATCTAGGTGAAATTACCCACGTGTTTTATAGAGTTGCACCACCTCTTGTGACTCCATAGATCCAATTGTGTTACCTATGCATCTTAGATGTGCCTGCCATACCTATCAGCATAGTATCTGCAATGTGATGGATTTGTAGGACAGTCATGTCTCAGAGATCAAGTCTTCATCCACAGTGAAGGAATTCTAAGCTAGCAAAGATTAAAAGTATGTTAAAAACCATACCATTTCAGGGTTTTACAGTAAGTAGTCAGTGAAGAATCAGAAAGGGGATAACGATAGCATTAAACTAAACAGCACATGGGTTCATCCTGGAACCCAGGCTCACAGTAGTCATCAGCATAGCCCTGGTACAGCTCTGGCCAGTGCCAGCATGCCCACCCCCATCCAGCAGGCTGCAAGACAGAGAACAGCCCTGGAGCTGCCTCCACTTGTTGGACAGCTACTAGTTTTGGGGTAGAAACAAGCTCAGCCACAGGCATATAAGACACAAGCTGTGCCATGCCATTCCTCAGCAAGCCATCACCCATTTTATTTAATGGTATGATCATCATTTTAGCAACTACATCAATTTTCTGCCAAGATTCAGCAAAGCCTTTAAACAGTTGCTTCAACCAGATAAGTTGTAGTCACAGTTTCTGGTGGGACTATTTTTTCACATGCTTTACTGGCCTAAAGGCTTTGTTAGATTGAGAGCTAAACAAATATTGAGATCAGAACTGGGGGTAACCTTTCTATGCAGAAATAGCCATGATAGTTTCTTCAAAAAATGAGGTTTTTATTCTTTAACCGAATATAAAAAAAAAAAATTCTTATATTCCTTCCCCCTGTTCCTTATATTTTTTCACATGTTTTAACAAAGCAGGCTTCTCCTCTGCTCAGAATAGCTTTTCATAATCTTCCATTATTCATTTTTCTTTTCAGAACAAAGTTGAAGTTTTATGAAAGCTTAAAAGGTCTAGTCAAGTCATACTAACCTCAGGTGTAACCCACCCAAAATGTACAGTTCCATGTTATGGCTGAAATTTTTTTATTTTTTTTTCATGAGGTGTAGAAACTTTAAACGTGTTCATTCACAGTCCACGCAATTACAACTGTAAACAGGTGTCCATGTTGTGAGAACAACACAGCTAAAGGTAAGGAACTGTCTGGTTCATTTATCACAGGTTATCAGTTTGGGATCCTTCCACCTTGACACTGACCAAGTTTTAGGTCATCCCTGAGACTGCCTTCTAAAATGGGGATTCATTTTCTGTTCCTCAGCTCAGCTAAAATGTCTCAGACAGGGCAAGATGATTTTGACATTGGTGTTATAGAAAGTCTGGGATAAACGCTAATTTAGAAGTGCATGTGAATGGCTTTAACAATATACTTTATTTGCCTAACTTAGCCTTACCCTGACCTGTGTAGCTCAATCCAGGTAGATCTGACACCATTCACCTCACCTGGCCTTGTACCCCATCACTCTTGCTCATGCTTTTTCCTTCCGTACATGCCCCTTGCCCCCGCTTCCCTCCTCCCTTTCTCTGGGAGGCTCCATGTGGCAGGGTTTGTTTCCCAGCTATGCTGCTGCACCCTCCAGGAACCCTTTCTTCTCTCTGATCTCCTCCATATCACCAAGTCTTCTTTAAACTGTCACCTTAAACTTTACTTGTTCATTTTTTCTTCTGATTAATGTTAAGCACCATTTCTGTTCTTTATTTTTCCCCATCATTTCAGCTGGTCTGTGAGAATACTTTTCTGGCACCTTTGCTGCTTTTAAATTCCAACTTTTTCTTCCTTCATCTCCATCTCTGTCTTTGTACATTATTTTCCTTGTCTAGCAGTACAAGCATCTTTGTTACCCATTCATTTCTCATCTCTGTCCTACCAATTTCTACAAAGTATTTTCACATATCACATAGCAGGGATCTGAAATAAAAAGAAATTTTGTTCTACAGGGAAGGCATTTTCTATGTGCTACATTGGTTACTTCCTGTATTTGATGTTATTTTCTATCCTTGGGAAAATCTATATAAACAGTAGAAAACATATCAAGTGGGGCAATAAAAAAGGAATAGCCTTTTTGACCAGAAATTATGGTGCACAGTAAAGAGAAAGGCAGAGAAAGTTTAAGTCACCTCAGAAATTGCCATTTCTGGACAGGATGTACATGGGGCAAGGAGATGCTGGTAAGCTTTGACCAAGTCCTGTTCCTGCAGTTCTCTATAACAGCATCAGCCATAATTGGATGCCATTGTGTTAGAGACCTGGCACAAAGCAAAAGGTTCAGGAAGCAGAAAATTACTCCCCGGTTCTCTGTATTCAAAATTATGATTGTGGTAAAAGTCCAACCAAAAGATAAACACCTCTAATAACTCCTCCAAGACTCTCATGCTGGCTTCCTGATGATGCAGTGGTAAACTGTGCATCCAGTTCTCATACCCAGCTCTGCTGATATGCTTGCAGAAATGACTAGATGCACTGGTAATCATACAAATACATCAGGAGTGTTACCAGCACATACCTTTTCACATAGCTACAAGTTATCTTCCCTCTGGACCAAAAAGAAAAATTCTCAAATATCGTGGTGATGGCATATCCTTTTAATAGCACATATTTCTCTAAGATCCAACAAAATGTTAATTCATTGGCATAGACTGATTTATATCTGCAATGAGTATAGCAATTTATCAGTGGAACTATGACTCATACCTGGGGTTTCTGTGGAAAATTACAGAATCACAGAATTACAGAATCAGAGAATTACCGAGACTGGAGTCAGTGAAGGGTACACCTGTCCAAGCCATGGACTGACAGCTTTTCCAGGAGGATTCTGTGGGAGACTGTGTCCAAGGCTTTGCTGAAGTCAAGGTAAACCATATCCACAGCCTTCCCCTCATCCACTAGGGGCGTCACCCAGTCAGAGAAGGATATGAGATTGGTCAGGCAGGACCTTCCTTTCCTAAACCCATATTGGCTAGTCCTGATCACCTGGTTGTCTTCTATATGTCGCTTGATGGCACTCAGGATTAATTGCTCCATAACCTTGCCAGGCACCGAGGTCAGGCTGACAGGCCTATAGTTCCCCGCATGCTCCTTCTGGCCTTTCTTATGGGTTGGAGTCACATTGGCCAACCTCCAGTGATCTGGGACCTCCCTGGTTAATCAGGACCCGTGATAAATGATGGAGAGCGACTTAGCCAGTTCTTCTGCCAGCTCCCTCCACACTTTAGGATGAATCCCATCCAGACCCATGGACTTGTTGGGATCTAAGTGGCACAACAGGTCGCTAACTACTTCCTCCTGGATAACAGGAGGGGTATTCTGCTCCCCATCCCTGCCTACTGACTCAGGAGCCCAGTTGTCCTGAGGATATCTAGTCTTTTTGTTAAAGAATGAGGCAAAGAGGGTGTTAAGAACCTCAGCCTTTTCCTTATCTTCCATTACTATGTTCCTCCCCTCATCCAATAAGGTGTGGAGATTTTCCCTGACCCTCCTTTTGTAATTCATGTATTTATAAAAGCATTTTTTTTATTATCCTTAAGAGAGATGGCCAGATTAAGTTCTAACTGATCTTTGGCATCTCTAATTCTCTTCCTACATGACCTTACAATATCCTTAAATGCTTCCTGATTCACTTGACCCTTTTTCCAAATGTGATACACTCTTCTTTTGTTTCTGAGTTCCTGCAAAAGCTCCCTGCTCAACCAGCCTAGCCTTCTTCCCTGCCAGCTCATTTTCCAGCACATAGGGACAGCCTGCTCTTGATCCTACATAGCTTCATTCTCAAAGTAAGCCCAACCTTCCACCTTCCTGGGCCCCTTTGTTTTTGAGAACTGCTTCCCAAGGGACTCTCTGAACCAGCATCCTGAATAGAACAGTCAGCCCTCCAAAAGTCCAAGGTGGAGGTTTTATCGACTCCCCTCCTAACTTTCCCAAGAACTGAAAACTCTGTCATTTAATGATTGCTATTCCCCAGTTGACCTCCAATGGTTACTTGGGCACCTTACCTGGTTGGCTCCCTTACCAGCTGCATCAGGAAGTTATCTCCCACACGCTCCAGGAACCTCCTGGACTGTTCTCTCTCTGCTGTATTGTACTTTCAACAGACAACCAGGAGGTTGAAGTCCCCCATGAGAACAAGGGGTAGCAATCTTGAAATCTCTCCAAACTGCTTATAAAATTAATGAATTTATTAATTAATGAAAATTAATGAATTCAAGAAGCAGAGAGCTTGACAGCATGAGGCCTTCTTTTACACACACTTTCTGTGGCTTGGACTTTGTGCTAATACTCAAAAATGACATCTCAGAAGTCCTCAAAAATGTTTGTATAAAGTTATTTCCTTGACCAAATGAGTAACTTCAGGAACTCTGTAATCATTGTTCATCCTCATTGTGGTATGAAACAGGAAATTGAGTCATCCTATGGCTTCAAAATTTGAAGTGAAGAGTACACAGGAAACATGCATTATTCATAGAACATAAAATACACATTACCAGTACAAGAGAAAGCTACTTTCTTTGAACAGTGAAATAAGGCAGCCTGAAGAACATTCAGTGGTATGCCACTTGGGTAGAGACCCCAGTTACACAGCATTCCCCACCTGTCAGGACCCTCATTCCATACATCTGCTGCTGGAATTAATAGGTATTTGGTTTTGGTAAAGACTTAAGGTTCAACCACCATGCTACAATTTGCTTATTTTTTTATTCATGTTCTGTAATTATGGAAGTGAAAGAGATGGCAGTGGTATACCATAAACCTTTCGTTGGTGTAAATTTGCACTGGAAAACTGTATTGTGAAAAAGTAAAAAGTCCTTTGAAAATAAAACCAGAGAAAATATTAGGTGAGGGTAAAGCTTTTAAACAACAGAATCAGGTTACCTTTTAAATCAGATCTGTTACATAGGAATTCTTATGCATGAAGAACAGTTTGAATTAAGATGTTCTTATGCATGTATAAGTGTATTTTAGATCTTTGACTAATACTTATCTGAACGTCCCAATGTTGTGCATCTAGGATATTGAAATTTGTACTGTGAGCCAATGAAATAAGTTGGGATTCATCTGAACCAACTGCATTAAAAGATAGACATGTAGTTGAGATTAATCCTTTCCTTATGTAATCAAGGGGGAAAAACAAGTATTGCCAGAGAACAGCTCATCTCCCCCATATTGTATTTACTGTCCCAGGAAGGGATGAGCATCTCTTTGAATATACATCTACATAGAATATACCTGGATTTAGATGTCTAGCTCACATCAAATGCTAAATTTGTACAGACTGAAGATAAATGATTTGAATCCATCTTAAGGGCATGAGACTGTGAAATAAAAAGTTAGGTAAGGTCAAGTCCAGTTTCTCTTCTACTTTGGTCAGTGAAGGTATGCAAGTAATTCATGTTTCTTTTGCTCCTTCCTTCTTTCCTTCCTTCCTTCCTTCCTTCCTTCCTTCCTTCCTTCCTTCCTTCCTTCCTTCCTTCCTTCCTTCCTTCCTTCCTTCCTCTAAACAGTAATCAGCTAATTCAAGAGGGTCCCTTGCTCCTGTCTGTTGTCTACACATTGTTACAATAACAGTAATGTCTGAATAAGACTGGACATCAAGAATATTGTGCTGCCTTAGTTGTTTCCATAGGGGTTTTCCTTGTGGTGGTGATTTGTAACATTCACACTTGCAATGTCAGTTTCTATTTCTTCATTATCATGCAGCTTTTTATGGTAAAATGCAATATCTAAATATGTCTGTACAACTCATGAGGGAAGTCAGAAGGAGTTGCACATGTCTCAGTCAGACAGAAGTTAGATGTTAAAATTGTGATATTTTGTCATAGATGACAAACATTAAAAAAAAACCCAAACAAACTCACAAACACACCAAAAAAAAAATCCACAAACCAACAGAAAACAGCAATAGCCTTGCACAGCCTTATACTAGTATTCTCAGCACTACTTTTATCCTGAGTCCTGCTTTTAAGCCACAACAGTTAATGTAAGTCCTATGTCTCTGTTAGTGAAATTATATGAATAATGCAACATGATACTCATTTGCATGTTTTCTCCTGCCATTCTTCCACTAAGCCAGATGCCAGCTTTAACTGTCATTTCCAAGGACCTAAAGATCAGGTGGATTATATACTTGGGCTTTTCTGATTAATAACTGTGTGAATCAATAAAGGGTAAGTCATTTAGCATAATATACCTATGAAATACTAAGTTCCCAATTTTATAGCAGCTCAATTTTTTGTTCCTATTTCTTACGCATCTTCATAGAGATGTGCCTGTAAAAGTGGAATAAACTGTCATGGCTAGGGACTAGAAAGGTTTCTTGTATTATGATGAATACTTTGTTCTTGCTTTGACAAAATACATATATGCTTCCGGAACTGGAAGATTTTAGATGCGTTATTTATAAGCTTTTTATTTTGCAAGTATGCTGGCAGATTTTTTTCAATGAAGTTACAAAAACAGGCATTCGTTAACGTGAATTCAGGTGCTACACTTTTTTTTTCAGTTAATGCGATTTCTTTCTATCTTCTCAACACTGTTTTTTTACCTTTTAATCTTCATAATTTGAGATAAGAATGAACTTAGTAGCAACTTCAAAACTGGAAGCACTTCATCACTCAGCAGGTATTGGGAAGTGGAAATCTGTTTTATCTTAATCTGACTCCCAACCTAGCTCTGTTCTCTCATCTAATGGCTAGTGGGAAGGTAAAGAAGATCCACTGGAAGGACTTGAAGGTGTTATAGGGAGCTAGATATCCTGAATAGATAACTTGATGACTAACCCCTTCTGCATCTAAGCTGTCTGGTTTGGAGGTGACAGCAGCATCTCTTCAGACTGCACAGCAAACGTGCTTGAAGTTACTGCTTCAGAGGCACACATGGTAAGCAAAGATCCCTGCTGCCACAGCCCTCATCAAAGTCTGACATTGATATCACTTCTTCCCACAGTTTATGTGATGCCTAAAGGCAAGAAAGCTGTAGCAAAGGTAAGTGCATTTGACAGGACCAAGGACTGGTCAGTGCTGCTGTGATTTTCTCTCTATCCATCTATTTCTTCCCGTTCTTGCTACTTCACCACTTAACATCCTTGTTCTTTGGCTCAGTGATTTAATGTACCATCACTAATGGCGATTCAGTCCTCAGATTTCAAAAGATACAATACAATTCTATGACTGTACTTATGAAATGGGCAGGAAAAAAAAAAAAAAAAAAAGCAAAGGTTACTAACTAGAGATCTCATTAGAAATATTGTTCCTAATTGGAGACCAGCATTAATGAACTAGCTGGGACAAAGGAGGGAAAAAAAAAAAAAAAGGCAGTATTTGGAAGAGCAAGTTCAGTAATGAACTGTCAGGGCGTACTCTCTTTTCACCTAATTGAAATGTTGCTGCTTCTGCTGTCTTTTTTATTGAGTTGCCTTTGGCTTTCAAAATACTTTCCACAGACAGACTGACATGTGGATTTTATATTAACTTCAGGATTTGCTGCACTTCACTTTTATAGTGTTGTTTAGGTGATGAGTGTTTTTTTCTGTTTGTTGTGGGTTGCGTTTTTTTGTTGTTGTTGCGGTTTTTTTCCTTAAATAAAAGAAAGAATATTTTGACCTTATTAATAGCAGTGAAAACAATTTTTCAAGTCGTTTTCAGGCCCATGCAACTTGGCCCACACAAACCTATTCACATACAAGTACAAACTACACATAATCAGGGTTCTGGTTGCTTTTTCCATCTAGAATGGTGGTTACACTGCCTGATAAAATGGATTATCTTGTTCTGCCTCCAATTTTCAAGTATTTTTTATTTTTATCTCCTTAAATATTTCCAAGTGGCAATTTAAGGATTACTGTTCTGGTTCTATAAAAATAAAGTTTTGGTATCAAGAGAAGGTATTGAAAAGATAGACTCACCTAAACTCCTTATACTAGGTAATGCTACTTACTAGCATTTTCTTCAACAAAAAGTATAATTAATTCTCTCCTGAGAAATAAAAAAGAAATTTGGTTACCCTGCAACAGACATGACCTTAGGATGATTCCTAGTGAGAGAATACACTCTTGGGTGTTTTCAGTCCCCAGAGTCATTCTGCAGAGCTCTAAAACAACATGAATCATGTTTTTATCTCATAAAGTAATCAGTTTACCTTAGATCTACAGGGCAGTTTGCCAGGGAGGAGAAATTGCCTTTGTGTAGGACTGCAGCCTCTTCTTGAGGTCCTCCTTCACCCTCTGCTGCAGCTGTGCAATGGACCCCCAGGAGAAGTCTTCTACAAAGAGAGAAATTTGGGAGCTTCCTTGGTGTTTGTAATAAACACACTGCAAGACTATAAAAGGTATCTCTCCTACCAGGCTAACAAAAGTTTTATTATATGTTTCAGGAGAAGTAAGGTTTTCTTAATTGTTTGCTCCAGGGTTGATTCTTTGTCCATATAGGCTGCTGGATCTTCACCCTCATGTGCTGGGATCACCATATTCATGGTTTCTCCATCATCACATTAGAAAACTGCTGATATGTGCCAGCAGGCTGATGTTTTCTTCTTGTGCAAAATGTGGTAGGAAGAGGAAAAGAAGTGGCACTGCTCTGAGTCTCAGCCCAGGGTGGGATCCAGAGAGAACAAGGGCATGAACTGTCCTAAGATTAATATTTCTATTCTAATATTAATATTTCTGAAACTAATGGCTTTTCTACAAATATAGGTATTACTTTTTCTTTGGAATGCAACCATTAAATGGATTCATTGTGGGGGACAGCAAAGGATAATTTAGCCAAAATAATAGAATAAAATATTAGAAAAAGATCTGGCACATACAAAGTAAATAATAACAGTATAAGCAGCTCAGATTCCTTCCTGGAACTGCCCAAATCAAACTGGCTGAATTAATCTAAGATAGAATCTGCCTTGAATTATTTACCATTATATCTAATCCTCTTTCTTAAGCCTTGGTGTTCATTAAATTACACAATAAGATTTTCTGTGCATTTTTTACTTACTTATCATCACTTAACTACAAGTCTGAGAATTACTAACAGTTTTATCATAGTTTAGTGCCATTTCTGCTTGTATCATAATTATTTTTTTATGTTTCATTAAGTTTTTATGTGATTTTAGATATTCTCACAAATCGTTTACTTCATACATGTTAATTTGTATTATTTACATTTCTTTGCTATGCCTTTACAGCTAACTGACAATTACTATGGAATCAGGTATTAATTCCATCATAAACTATGATATTTATTGCATATACTTTAGAATAAATAATAGATTCTGCGCATTTAAATGAATAATTTGTTCTTCTATAATATTGTCTATGGACACATCACAAAATGCTCTAAAAATCCTGACATAAGTAACTATTAGTTGTCCCCATGTAAACATATAAACAAAGAGGCTCAGAGAGATACAGTGACTTCCTTATAGACACTAATTTTAATAACCTTATTCAAAGTGCTATTGAGTCTACCCATTGCCTCCAATAGGATTTGAATCAGTCCCTGAAAGACAGAAGGAAGCAGAAAGCAAGTCTTCTGTATCCTGTATCTTTGTTAGGGCTAGGTCTTCAAATTAACAATCTTGAAAATGATTCATCAAAACAAGAAGAATTTAATTTTATCTGTTGTAGCAAGAAATAGGCTATTAACTTCCAAGGTCACTTTGGTGTCCCACAGGATCATTAGCTGCCAAGACTGTGAGAAGAAATCATACTTGTAAATTCTGACTGATCAGTTTTGCCGCTGAGATTTTTGTGTCTTTACTGTCCAGTAGCTCATAAATTCTTTCTATCACCTGTTACTGTCAATGACTTGCTTCTAGATAGAAACTGTCTCCTGGAGACTGAAAAACAGTTTCATGTTCTGTCATCCACTTCATCTGGGTGGTTTCATATCTGCAGTACAAGATGTACTACCTGTATATAGTTGATGAAATGTAGATGTACCATAAAACATCCCTCATTTATCTTTACTTGATAATGATCGTTATTAGCTGAAAATTTATGGAACTGAAACAAAAGCAACAACCCTCAGGCCATCTTAATGATATACCTAATGGCATTTGGTAACCCTTGAATATTTTTGAATGGACTGCATCAGACTGAACCCATGTCAGAGTGATCATTTGGTAGCAAAAGGGCACCAAGGGTCAATTTTTTCTTGCTGAGAGGAAAAAAAAGAAACCAGTCAGGGGACTTCACCAATACCTTAGGATTTCCAAGCAGAAAGGACAATTCCCCTTTTTAAAAACAATTATCACACAGGGGACAGAAAAGGACATTTTCATGTCTTCAGAAGAAAAGCATATGCCAAACACTGTAGTGGAGCCCATTACAGACGCGGGAGTACTCTGGTAGACCTGGGAAGGCCAAACATCTTTCTTCAGGAGCCACGGGGACGCTTTTGTACCTTTCTACAAAGCCTGCAGCTCCCAGAACAGAATGGCAAACTTGTTTTGTGAGTGCTGTCAAGACTTTTGACAATATTAACATTTACTCTGTCTGGGATATGCAGATCTTTCTCAGTTCTTGTTTTAGTCCAGGAGCAGTGTCAAAGATAGATACATCTCTCTCCAGCATGCCCACCCAAGGATTATGATAGAAAAAATATTTCAGAGATTTAGTTCAAATTGTCATCTCCAGTTTATTTTTTTTCAGAAGCAAATATGTAGCTGCATTTCAATCCAATCACAGTAAACAGTATTCCACAAACAACATGATCACTACTCTCTCTGTAATGTCTAAATAGTGAATATGAATCCTAAATCCATTGTTAAGTATGTGTCGCCTTCCCTAAATAGGCTTTCTGCAAAATCCTAGGAATGTAATAAGCCCTCAGCAACTAAATTACTTTATAGCCTACTCCTTCACATGGCACTGAAAATTATTAAAGACAGAGAATAACACTGAAACAGAGATTGAATACGAATATAAGAACTTCTGGGGCAACATGGGCTGCTGTAGACCTGCTCCAGAACTATTGTATCATCATGGGGAAGTTTTTTCACCCCTTTCGCTGTTTATCACACATTGCCTGATTTATCTGTTCATCTTCCAGGCGAAGAATGGCTTCTATCACATAAACATGCAGGCAGACCCCAGCTGACACTAAAGAAACATATGTTTATAACTGATCCTCTGCCCGATTTTGATATACAGGTTGCAGATAACTGCACAACGTGTCAACATTTTGAGGAACAAAGTCCAAGATGATCAACAATGAACTTAATTTGGGCAGTTTAATAACTGGTTGTTGTTTCTTCCAGCCTGTCCTTCATAGCAGAATTATTGAAGCAGGAGCGTTCACATTTATTTCAGCACAAAGTGTGCTAAGGTTAAGCATGCTTTCACCTGTAGTTAATTTTAGCTGCTGGATTTTGCACTGAAGCAGCACATCCATCTTGTTCTGTTGCTTGTTTCTGTTGTTCTGAGACATGCTTCTTACACTGCAGCACATCTGAAGTCCTATGGAGATGAGCTGTGATGCGTGAGCTAATAGGAGCCAACAGGGAAATACAGGTGAAATACCTCAAAGGAATTAAGGGGAGTCCTAAGAAGCTGATGCAGCAGACAGCCTAGCTGAAGGGCCTCTACACCAGCACATGCAGCATGGGCAACAAACAGGACAAGCTGGAAGCCACCATGCTGCTAGAAAGCTACAACCTGGTTGCTGTTACTGAAGCTTGGTGGGACCGATCCCATGACTGGAGTTTGACTATTGACATCTACAGGCTATTCAGAAGGGACAGGAGAGGAAGTATGGGCAGAGACATTGCCCTCCACATCAAGAAATGGATAGAGTGTGAAGAGTTGTCTCTGAAGAATAGCCACAAGCAGGTCAAAAGCTTATGGGTAAGAATGAGAGACCAAGGCAACAAAGGGAACCTTGTCACTAGTGTCTACTACAGACTTCCCAATCAAGGGGAGCCTATTGACAAACTCTTATTACTCCAACTACAGGAGGCATAACACTCACAGGCTCTTTTTCTGATGGGGGACTTCAACCACCCCAACATCTTCTGGAAAAGTAGCACAGTGAGCTGTAGACAATCCAGGAGACTCCTGCAGTGCTTTCAGGATAACTTCTTAAACCAGGTAATAGACAGTCCTACCAGAGGGGATGTGATACTGGACCTATTGGTCACCAACACAAGTGAGTTAATGGGTGACATCAAGATGGGAGGCAGCCTGGGCTGCAGCAATCACACACTGTTGAAGTTCACAGTCCTCAGGATAATGGGTCAGCTGAGGAGTAAAGTCAGGACCCTGAATTTTAAGAAAGCAAACTTCCAGCTCTTCAAGGAGTAAGTCAATAGGACCCCCTGGGAAACTGCCCTCAAGGACAAGGACGCAGAACAGAGCTGACAGATCCTTAAGGATGTTTTCCATAGAGCACAAGAGCCCAAGTGTAATAAATGAGGAAAAGAAAGCAAGACAACAGCATGTCTGAGTCTGACCAAATAAAAGGCAAGAAGGAACTGGACAAGCAGTGGAAGCAGAGACATGTATCCTGGGAAGAGTTTAGGGACATTGCCCAGTTGAGTAGGGATGGGGTCAGGAAGGCCTAGGCACAGCTGGAGCTGAACTTGGCAAGGGATGCAAAGAATAACAAGAAGGATTTCTACAGGTATGTCAATGAAAGAGTACAGACACTCCCTCCTGAATGAGCAAGATTGGCAAACAGGTGAAAAGAGATGAGCAGAAGGCTGAGGTACTCAGCAAATTTTTTGCCTCAGTCTTCATTAACAACATCTCTTCCCACACCTCTCAAGTGTATGGATCACAGGACAGGGAGCAAAGTCCCTCCCAGCATAAGAGAAGATCAGGTTCATGGACACCTTAAGGAACCTAACATACGTAAGTCTGTGGGACCTGAGGAAATGTACGCCAGAGTCCTGAAGAAATTGACTGATGTAGTTGCAAGCCTCTCTCCATGATACTTGAAAAGTCCTGGCAGTCAGGTGAAGTCCCTGGTGACTGGAAAAAGGGAAAAAATCGAGCCATTTTTAAAAAGGGTCAAAAGGAGTATCCTGGGAACTACTAGCTTGTCAGCCACAGCTCTGTACCTGGGAAGATTATAGAACAGCTACTCCTAGAAGCTCTGATAAGACACATGGAGGACAGTAAGGTGAGTCAAGACAGCCAGCTTGGCTTCACCAAAAGCAAATCCTTCCTGACTAAGTTGGTTGGCTACTGTGATGGAGTGACTTCGCCAGTGGACAAGGGAAGATATACAGATGTTATCCATCTGGACTTCTGTAAGGTCTTTGACACAATCCCTCACAACATCTTTTTCTCTAAACTGGTGAGATATGGATTTGATTGGGTGGACTGTTCAGTGGATGGGGAATTGTTTGGATAGTCACATCTAGAGGGTAGTGGTCAACAGTTCAATGTCCAGATGGAGATTAGTTATGAGTGGTGTTCCTGAGGAGTCCACAGTGAGACCAGTGCTGTTTAATACCTTCATCAAAAACTGTCCTGGTTTGAGTGAGAACAGAACTAATTCTGTTCAGTGATTTCACTTGTCAGCTCAGTTCTTCTAACTAACTGCACTTTCTGAAGTTAGCAGCCTGTTCTCACAGACAGTGTCTGCTTCTAGCAGTGATAACACCCCGTGTTTAGAGTTACTACCAAGGATCAGTGTGCAGACCAAGGCCACTGCTGGATCTTGTGCACAACATTGGGGGTGCAGAAAGTAAAAGGCCACACTTGGAGGGAGAAGCAGACAGGACAGGTGACCCCAAAACGACCAACAAGATATTCCATCCTATATACATCATATTTGGTATAAATCTGAAGGATCAGGAGGGTCTCGCCCCTCTCTTTGACCTCTTGGGCTGCTTTGCAGGCTTTTCTCAGCTTGGCTTGGGTCTTCTTTCGGTTCCTCCCTCGAAGCATCTGAGGAGAACTCTGTCCTGACTTTGATCCTGATTTGTGTGTTCCTGAATCCAGTACCAGAATCCAGCTCCTGAACAGAGACCCTGTCTGCTGTGGGACCCAGTCTGGGACTCCTCTGGTGCCTGTTTCACAGCATCGGTGGTGACAATGCCATAATTACCATCAGGGGGGTTGGGGTTGATCCTGGTTTTGTATATATTTATATATATTCCATTTTTATTATTATTGTTTTCATTTCCATTAAAACTGTTCTAGTTTCCTTTTCTAATTGCTAAGTCTCTCTCCCTTATTCCCTTTCTTTTCCCCTTTGGGGTGGGGAGGGAGGGGGGTTAACAGAGAGAATCTGTTACAGGTCTAGCAGGCTGCCCTGACCCTAAACCATAACAGTGACATAGACAGTGGGATTGAGTGTACTCTTAGCAAGTCTGTAGATGACACCAAGCTGAGTGGCTGAGGGATGGGATGTCATCCAGAAGGACCGGGACAAACAAAAGTAGTGGGTGTATATGTACCTCATGAGCTTCAAGAAGGCCAAGTGCAAGGTCCTTCACCTGGGTCAGGGCAATCCCTGATATTAATCCTGGGGTATGAGGGATTGAGAGCAGCGCTGTGGAGAAAAACCTGGGGGTACTTACATGACTTGGCAATGAGGGCTTACAGCTCAGAAGACCAACAGTATCTTGTGCTGCATCAAAAGAAGTGCTACCAACAGATTGAGGGAGATGATTCTCCTCCTCTACCCATCTTTCGTGAGTCCCCAGCTATAGTAATGTGTCCAGCTCTGGAGCCCTCATCACAGGAAATATGTAGACCTGTTGCATCTGGTCCAGAGGAGGGCTATGAAAATGAACAGAGGGCTGGAACACCTCTCCTATGAAGAAAGGCTGAGAGAGTTGGGGTTGTTCAGCCTGGAGAAGAGAAGGCTCCAGGGAGACCTTATGGTGACCTTCCAAGAAGGCCTGTAAGAAAGATGGGGACAGATGATGGGATAGGGCAGGGAGTAATGGTTTTAAATGAAAAGAGTATAGATTTAGGCTAGATATAAGGAAGAAATTTTGGACAATGAAGATGGTGGAACACTGGAACAAGAGAGGTGGTAGACGGCCCATCCCTGGAAACATTCCAGATCAGGATGGATGGGGCTCTGAGCGGCCTGATCTAGTTAAAGATGTCCCTTCTCACTGCAGGGAGGTTGGACTAGATGGTCTTTAAAGGTCCCTTCCAACCCAAAACCTTCTATGATAATGTGATTCTAAAAGAGATGGGAAAGGAAAGACCTTTTTTTTTTTTTTGGCTGATACTGTTACAACTTGAGTATCTCATCTGTGAGGATTTGGGTTTTTGTCTACGTCTGTCCACAATGTGAGGCAAGTGAGGCCAAAATGTCCAGCATAAGCCCAGGAAGAGAAGGAGAGTACAGTGATACCCTGATCCCTGCACTTCCTGAGGTGCTGCACAAGCCTGTGGGTACTCATAAGAGTACTGTGGTGTCATGGCACACTAGGGTCAGCAGTTTCCATCACCATTACACTCACTGTACAAGTGTCACCCTGAAACTGGTCTGGCAGTATCTCCATTCAGGAATTGCAAGAGGAACATAAGGCAATTGATAAGCCTACCACACAGTGCGGGATTACTCCAAGCTACTTCATGACTGTCTTCCACACTCGTTTGCCCATTGTTCTCCACACATCTCCAAAGTGCTTTGCTTTATCTCACACACATCTCACAAATGGGGAGTTTTTGCACTTTTCTACCTACATTCTGTCTGAATTCCTCAACAGTGGTGATATTGGCACGGTTTGTACATTTTTCTTACCTAGTTGCAGGCTGCTTGGACAAACCATGTTTCTGGACACTCATTTCAGTTTGTTCTCTCAACAGCTCAAGTGATTAATTTGGAGTATGTCATAGACCATGCAGTTATGGCTGAGCTAGTCTCTCCTTCCTGTAGAATAAGGGCATGCACATAAGAACACTGGTTGCAATTCCTACAAGACACCAACCAAGACTTTTTAACAACACCATTCCATTTTTATCCATACAGCTTCTCTTGTTTGACATTCTTACTGTGTCATCTTCATCCATTTATGTTAAAACTATCTCCTTCCAGGAGAAAATAATCTAACTGAATGTCAAAAATACATTTTTGACAGAAAATGTTTTGGGACTTACAGTAGCTAATTAACATTTAGAAAGTATTTTGAAGATGGAAAGGATTACAATGATGCTAAGTACAGTAGCTGCTATCCTCTTCTAGTCAGTAACAATTATTATATATCAGCATTTTTAAACAACATATCATTCCAACATTTCTCCCATTGACAGACAGAGACATACATACTGACAGTAGCATAAATAACTCATATACCATTCTTCAGTCTTTACATTAATGGCACATGAAGAAGAAGGGAATATGCAAAAATTGACTTTTACAGAGCTACAGAGAGAAGCTACATCAAAGCATAGATATAATTAAAGTGATATTTGAAAAACTTCAGTCATGCACTTTTGGTCTCTTTCTCCTTCTGTTGGTTCTCTTCAACACTTATCGATTGGATGATTCTGTGATATGCAAAATAGAGTGAAAATCTACAGTTAAACACTTATTTATATAACATGTCCTCTATGTGTTCCTTGACTGCTTGGTGGGCCTTCAGAGCCTTATTATCAGCATTTTGATTGTTTGAGAATAATGTCAAGAGTCACTTGTATAACAATTCCCTTACTGTCAGACCTCTTTTATTCTTAATTAAATGTTGCACTGCAGTGTGTTTGGATATATTCACTGACCTGCAGAAGGAAAAAAAAAGGTATATTCAAAGAACAGTTTGCCCAGAAGAGATCCCATCACTGATAAAGTATTCTTATTTCCTGTAATTCATTGCTACATGTGATTGTAGCTATAGTATCAAGTGGTGAGACCTCATTACGTCCTTTAAGGTCAGTCTAAGCTTGTGCTCAGACAGACATATCCAATACAGACTGAGATATCCCAGGAAAAGCTTAAAGGACTTGATTCATTTTTCAAAATCTAAGTCACATCCCATATCACAATGTCTCCCTTGATCCTAGCATGATAAAGGTGCCCAACTTACCTTCATCCTACAGCATGCAACTATCTCAGCCATTTTGTGATCCAGGGCAGTTAAGCTGACTTAATTAATCCCTTCCATGGAAAGGGGAAGGATGTCGCCTCCATAACCACCCTTCAAAATTCCTTCTTCGCTTGATGCTGGTGTGTCCTCCTCTCTACCATATCTTGTACAAGCTTTGATGCCCAAGAGACATCATCAACCAAACTCAGAAAAGCCATCTAGCTCCTTTGGGTCTATATTAATGAATTAAATCAATACACCTTTTGTGCACCAGAACCGTCACGATGCCAGTGGAGGGGACACACAGCCAGAAGTACGCTTTTCTAAGTGCAGGGAAGGGGAAGATGTCTTCAATTCCCCCTACTTTCATAGTGGTGTCATCTTGCAGATTCAAAGAGAGCTGAATCCATGCATGCTCTTCCTCTCCTGTCTGCAGAAACAAATACTTGGGCAGGTGTGTGGGGAGGTGGTGTCATTTTTTTCTTAATCCATTGAAAGACATTCACCAGACTGAATTCTGCCCACTCCAGAAAAATGTGCCCATGGAAGTTAAGTCATTGTCATGTCTCTGATTCTGCTCAGTAATCTAAAAATGTTGGTTTTGTTTTGTCACAATAGTTCCCATTGTTATGCTATCTAAGTTTCTCAGTCTGTCACATCTCAGTGCTCAAAATGTCTCAGAGTCTATAATGCTCATGTATTTGAACTTGAATATGTGGTCATTTAACCGCATACACTTAAGAGTATCTCCATGCTCTGCCCAGACTTTCTGACTAGGATATTCAGCTTTTGCAATTATACTTCCCAGAACCATATCCTTTTTTCTGAAGGCAAAACTTTCAGTACCATGAACCCACATCAATACAATTCCAACACAAAAAGGCAGAGGTAATGGCCAAACAGTGCAGTCTCTTCATACCATGACCATAGAAAACTCATGTCAAAACCACCAAATAGGTTTTCAGGGGAAAAAACCAGAGCAATAACAACAAAGGAGGAAAACAATTTGGATAGAGACACTTCTACGCCAATGCACATGATACTTATTTCAAGCACAGAAGTCCAACTTCACTTCTTTGGCTAAGGAAGGTTTGAACACTTCTCCCAGATTACAAAACATATTCATAAACACTGGGTTCAAGAATACTACTGAGAGAGTACTTTCAGTATCTCCAGCTAATGCTGTCTGATTTTAAACAATGTGCTCAGATATTAATGGAGGTAGGCATCAATTTTTAACAGAACAGAAAAGTATGTCCTAAAAAAACTATAGATCTGTTGTCCTTATCATTCGGGCAAGATCTTTAACCAACTTCCACCACTTAGGGTATTATCTTAATACCCAGGCTAGTGAGTCATTTTCTCTCTGGTCCTGTTATTTTATCACAGTGTGTTACTGTAGCACTCATAATAATTCTTGCCAAACTGGGTGTCCTGGTTTGAGTTAGAACAGAACTAATGCAACTACTGAATATTTTTATCTTTGCAGTATCTCTTGCCTGTAGACACAGACTGTATAAATATTTCTCATTTGTCTTCTGCAGTCTCCCAAGAGCTTCAACTAGATTAAACTGGATAGAAACCAACATAAACTGAGATTACACCTGGCAATTGGGAAACACAGAAGGAATTCCATCATTCTGCAAATACATGCAAGTAGGAACTGGTATTCCAGTGGCAATTTTCTTGCAGATATATATATATATATATGTGTGTAAAATTTCTGAGGTGATGAGATGTTGGGTGACCATTCAGTGTGACTATTTGTATAACTTTTCAATTTTCTCTGCAGGAACAACACACTGAACTTTTAATTCCCAGGAAAACCTCTATCAGGAATCTTGGCACTTAAAAAGGCACCATGTCCACAAGGTCATGGCATATATAGCAGAATGATCATGGAATCATAGAATAGTTCAGATTAGAAAAGTTTAGATCGTGTAGTCCAGTTCCTTGCTTGGAGCTGCATTCAGTTTGATCAAGTTTCTCAGGGATGAGAAAAGAGCTGAGCTCTGAAGATCTCCAGGAACAGAAATTTGACAATCCCTCTGGGTAACCACTTTCAACATATTTCCTTACATCTAAACAGAATTTCCCATATTCCAGTCTGTGTCTACTGACCCTTGTCTAAGTACCTCTGTATCTGTGAACTTCTGACAAGAGTTTGGCTCCATCTTTTAGACAGCCTCCAATTAGGTAGCTGCAGACAGCAACAAAATCTCCCCTTGTCTTAAGGCTGAAAAAACCTACATTTTTCTCAGCATGTCCTTTTACATTCCATACACCAGCCTCATGGTTTTCTCAGAGCTTTTCTGGTGGACTTGCTCCAGTACATTCATGTCCTCCTTGTGCTAAGGAGCCCAAATCTTAAGGTAACACTAAATATGAAGACACAACAGAAATGTTCCACTGTTATCAAGAATCTCCTTAATCAAAAGTAGCTTTCCTCTTCCCAAACAGATTCCATTTCGGGAATGACATTTAGCTGGATGTTCATTTCTACATGTCTCCTGGTTTCTTAAAACAGAAATTATGGAGTTCATACAGGAACCTGTCAAACAAAAGGTGCAGTTTCATGTTTTTCTGCTTCATGTAGGAAATGAGATCATTTTAAGAGAACCTTTTAACCTAAATTTACTCTAAAGGAGAACTTGGGTGCCATGAAAGTACAGCTTGATACGTCCATGATCAGGGCACTGTATAAGAGTCTTCAAAGCAGTTCATAAACATGAAGCTGTTCACAGCACCATCTCACATGGACAATTTTGTTCCTTTGGACAATCTGTTCATTGATGCTCAGTGTCACTTCAAACAGCAAAGAAAGAGAATCTCTCTCCTTCACCACCAAGATATTAAGACAGTGAAGGCAGGGAAGGCTCTGCTTCACTAGAAGACCTCCATAAAGGGAGCAGCACTGTAAAGAAACCAGTTCACTTCAGGTGACTCTCCGCAGGTAGGCTCTTGTGCTAAACCAGGGTTCAATGAGACATATAATCTTACTTCAGGCACATCTTCTTTGAAGATCTTCTCTATAAAATCATCATGAAGTGCCATGTCCACCCACACAGAAAAAACCTGGTCACATTCCTGCAGTTTAAGTAGCCTGAGAATACCTGCAACTGAACCAAGAATATTCTATCCTTCAAAGGATTTGCATTCACTGTGAAATGCTCAGCTTTGTTATTGTTCTTTCTGCTGTCCCCTTTTTCAGATACTTAATTGCTTCCTTGTGGTTTTGTAAGCATTTGTTTTGTTTTATCATATTGCTACACTATACATAAAAGATAAAGCAATTCTCTAGACATCTCTAACAGCCATCTTAGCAAATGCTCTCCTCACTTAATGCTGATTTAAGACAGGACTCATTCCAAGACAAGCAAGAGCTGCACAGTGTTATACATGATGCAAAAGTTGTTCAAGTGGAGCGAGGAAGCCAAGGACCCGACTGGAATATCTTCCAGACTCATACCATTTGTATTTTTAGAAAGTAACTCCAGGGACTCCTCAGTGGCATTTCCAGGTTCTGATTTAGAGAACTGAGTGGATAACTTCCTGGGGGTAGCATGTTGCACTTTTACCTTAGCTATCTCTGCTCTACAGGAGTTTGACCTCCATAGCTGTCAGTTGCTTATCTTTCCCTGTTTGTGTCCTCACTTCTTTAAAATAATAAATCAGCTTTTGAAGTATGTGCTCACATGGCTGTTTTTGTAGGAATTTTCAAAACTAAGCTTATTTTAAAAAAGTTCCTCTATCTTCTGTTTAAAATCCATGAGTTTATTAACTGGTATTTTTTAGAGTGTTCTTAATGGTACAGATATGTCTATGGTAAGAAATAATGGACAGAAATATAATTCATCAGGCAACAAAATGAGTTGTGAATGAAAAGCTGCTCACCTTCCCATACACCCATCACAAAAATAAACATAAAACTTTATCAATATAAGGTCTTACACACAGTAAAGCAACTTGGAAATGCAATCCTGTTTTATCAGGCAGAATATAGGAAGCTTGAATAATGGCAGCTACTGGTGGTATCTACCACAGCACAGCAGCAGATGTCAAAAAGGTCACCAGGCATGTAATCTATTACAAAGCTCAAGAGATTTTCTGTTATCAAACCTCTCCCCTGCTCCCACCCATCTCTCCTACTCTTAGGCAGAGTGGAGCCAGGAGTTCATTTATGGCCCTTTGCACATCTCTGTGTATGAACACTCAAAAACATTGCCATGAGGTGAGCTGACAAAACAACAGATGTATTAGGTCGCACTGTGGTCTCAACTAGCCCTACGGCCTGTCTCCAACAGTGACATAGAAGATGCCTGTGAAATAGTTAAAAGTCAGAGCAATCAGCTTCACAGCTTCCCACATTCTTCTAGTGCTCCACAAACTGTAACACAGGAAGCCCCTGAGCAAAACCAGTGTCTTTATAATATCTTTGAACACGTTTTTCTTCCATGACTTTATCCATGCAACCCATTGAAACGTTTGGTGTTTATGTAAATGTATAGCACCTGCAATAGCCTTTGGCAGTGCACTGTACACCTTAACTTCATGTTGTGTGACTATAACCACCTCCTTTTATTTGTTTTCAAGATGTTAACTGCAAGTATCATTTGATAATCTTAATTCATGTGGTGGAAAAAGGCAGAAGGATGACTTCTAAGACCACTGCCACTCACTAGCAAGCCAAACAAGGGAGGAAATACTTTCAGCCCACTCACTAACTGGTTCTTAAAGCAGATAGGCCAGGAAATCTCTACAGTGTAGGTAAACATTTATTCTGGCTGATTCTAGCAGTTCAAAGCACAAATAGAGTGACATATTGTCATCTAAGTGGTAAATTTCATTGTCAGCAACTGCAAGGTATAACAAATCACCTTTATTAATACAAATTATTGGAGCTACTGGTAAGCAAGATGTCATCAGAATTTATACTTCTTTGTATTGGAGTCCAGATTCTTGAGGTTCTTTTATTTTCCCTCACTCTTTATAAACTCCTAGGTGCTATACAGAACTAATTTATCTCCAGTCTAAGGCTTTAGCATGTCCTACAGCTTGATGGAGGAATCTGTGAATAATAATGAAACTGAAAACATGAGTCACCACTCTTATACATTATGCAACTATTATCATTCCAAAGAGGAAACATTGTATGTGAGAATTCATTTCACTGATAAAAAGCAAAATAAATATTTTTTAAATTATTTCAGTAACATGATAGCATCACTAGACACTTCAAACTAAATAACCCCCCAAACTTAGATAAACAAACAAAAACATAAAGATGATAATCAGGATTTGTCAAGTGGAGAAGGATTCTAATTACATCTGTATATTCCATGGTCCTAAAACTGAGATTTATTTTATACAGCTTACTAGCCAAGGAATGCAGTGAATGAACATCAGGCATGAGATTAAATTCAGACTTGGAAAATGTTGGGAATTCAAAATCCGTGCACAGAAATGTATGTCTAATACATGTCTTGTGATTAGCTCATTGCCACAAGAAGTTTTTGTGGCTATAAATTAACACAACCTAAAAAGAAGTTGATATTTTGTCCCTACCAATATCAAACAACAAAATTATCTGATTATGGTTATTAATATAAATCAAAACTTTGGAAGTCTATTCATTGTTGTATTACAGAGCAAAGAGAAAAAATCTTTTGATTCTATGAAATTTAACATCTTGAACCAGTAAGGCAAACTGACATGTATCTATCTACTGTATGCTTCTTTCTTCCAAGTCTGTGATAGCAGGCATGTTCAGAGACATTATAGAACTGCAAAATGTAGTGCTACAAAGTACTTGAGCTCTAATTTGCAGCCATATACTTTTCTTTGTTTATTTATTCATATGCCAGGAAGTCAGATGCATCTATAAAACTTCAAAAGAATTGCCTATATATTCTTGTAGGTCAGAGAGGTAATGTGAAAATGCTTTTATGGTAAATACTTCTGCCCTATATTTGAAAATCTGCTATGCCAAATACATTTTTTGAATTGCCATCAATGAATGGACTAGATCCTCTGTGGATATGAATCAATGTAGCTTCATTTATTTCATTTTACTTGACTGATTCATACCAGTTGAGAATCTGGCTCATGGCTTTAATTGGCTCTAAACAGCAAGGAAAAATAAAAAAACCAAAATGAATCAAGCTAACACACATATATTCAGTCCTTATTTAATACACTAAACCCTATACACTTTCACTAGTAGATTTCTGCACCACCCACATCAATGTATTTTGAATGTGGTATTTCAGACAATTGGGGAATGCAAATGTGTGATACCCAGACACAGTTAAAGTCCTAGAGAGTGAGGGAAGGTAAATGAAAAGAGGAAAATGTCTGTCCCCAAAATGTTAGTTCTGTAAGTAATTCACTTGAATTTCCTAATCCTCACTACTTAAACTCACACACAAAGAAGTCAGTCAAACACTGCCTCTTAACAAAATTTCTTAGGACACCACTTTTCATGGCCATGAGATATTTAAGCTCAAATGAGCAACCCTTATTTTCTTTGTGCTTGTTATTAAGCAGTGGAGAGTGGAATAGAGTCCCGGTTACACAGGTGCTGTGCTTTGAGGTCCAAGGTAAGATTAGAGCCCAGCTAAGCTAGGCGTTGAACAGAACAGAAAGAGAAGACGTTAGGGACTGTGGAGCGAAACACACAAGAAATGAAAGAGTAGCACCCATCTGTACAAAATCCACAAGCACACAGAGGCTGCAAGCCTGGCTCATAGCCCTCACTGAAACCTCCCTTGCACTGTGACTTGGCTAGTGTCTCCAGGAGAGGCTCCAATGCAGTTAACAGCAGCACTCCAAGGCAAAAGCCTTCTGTCCAGAGTTTAAAAGGAGAAAAAGTGCAGGGGGGTATAGATATGAAAATAACAGTTTGAGACCCAAGTTCTTAATTTTATCGATGCAGATTAAAGAGTTGAGAACCAAGTTTTTCATTTTACTGATGTGGATTAAAGTGGGAGACTGATGATTACAACCCCCTACATGTACACAGTCCTGCAGCTAGGAAAGAATACAGTTGTGCAAACCTATTACTTGGCACATAGAGGCCATGTGATAACTTTTCTTCTACATATGCACTGTGGCCGTGTATGGATATTTGTATGCTCTTTTCAAAACATTTATTTTGCAATTCTGATCTTTCCAAATGCAGCATATGGTGCCTTTCCAGGAGCTCAGGTCTCTATCAGATATTTATTTCAGGGACTTAACTAGAAAAACACAGATGTAGGAGAGTTGTCCAGGAAAAACATTTATTTTTTTACAAGAAGATATTTCCACTGTAAACCAATCAAAGCTGTTGAAGTTTAAAAACTTGGTGTAGTCACAATAAACAGGTGTCAGCACAGCAAGTTCATCTTTTGGTTAACCAAACCTCCAAATCCCTCTGTGTATAATATCCCATCTGAGAGTCACAAGCCCCAACAATTAATCGTAACATCTATTCAAAAGAATTCAGAAGGAGATTGTTTTATACAGAGCAAAAAGAACAAACCACTTTTCAAATCTATCACATTTCTGAAATTTACACCATGTTCCCATGACTCTAACCAATCAAGTAATGTTTTGTGGTGAACACAAGGGAGAGAGGAAATTATCAATACTGACATTTTGCTTCCATACAGCTCAGTGGGCCAAATTTTCTACCACTGTTAATTAGTTTTGCACTAGCTATGTCTTCAGCTTCTTATCCATACTTGAAGTTTGATTCAAATTGGCTACTGGAGCTTCTTTAATATTTTTGTCTTTTTTTTTTTTTTTTTTTTTAATGGACTTAATATGAGCCAGAGCTGTTTCTCAAACTGATGTTGGTGAACAGAGCAAGAGCTGGTGCAAAACTGAGTCAGAGCAAATGTCATCTTCTGCTGCTTTCTTCCCTGTCACCAGTATTTCAGCTTCTTTTCATGACTTCAAGAGAACTGTTTGTGGGTTGCTAACCAATAGCTACGCTACTTGGTCAATAAAGCCAGGCATACATGAGCTGGTTGTTGATTTGGACCTATGTTCTCAGTACTTGTCAATTGCAGCATTTTTCAAAGCCTGTACTATATGCCAAGCATGACGTGACCATGAATAACAAACTAGTCTTTATCCTTTCCAACCAACTTCTCTTCAGGAGGCAACAATTCAAGAAACACATGAGGTGCTGTTCTGGTATCTAAATATTTATTCAAGCATGTTATTCTGACCTCTAGGCAGGTCATTGCTTGTTTCTCAACTACAGATTAATCTTGCACACGAATACTGAAATTTCATAAATCCTAACTTAAAGAACACTAAATGTCCCTCACTGTTTTAAGGCTGTTAGGAATTTGTTTACTTGATTTATTTCAGTATATTTTGTTTGTATTTTATGCCCTCTATGTCGTCTGGAGAATACCTAAGATTATTATCTTATAGAGTGCATTTTAATAATATGGGGAAAAAGTTACCAGTCCTCAGTTATAAAATTCTGTTGTCAAATGGAAGGAAGCAAGGATGGCACTTATTCAGATGTAAGCACCTGATGATTTAATGGAACTTACTCAGTTTATATTTGGCAAAGTTTAGAAGCATAAGTTCAGTACTCAGGACTGGAAGGGAACTTCCAAATGATTATGTCCAGTCTTCTCCAACTGCAGGTACCATGGGTAGCACCTGGACCAGCTTCAAAAGGGTTTTAAAGAAAACAGTCTTTAAAATGTCAAAGGTGTCCTACTAACACCATGCTACACTTCTAATTAAAATTCCACTTTGAAGGTGTTTGTAAAGGGTTAATAAATGATAAGTGGAGTTTTAAAGAAATTGATAAAGAATAGATGTACATTTCATAAAGTCTCATTGATTAATTGAGTAGCTCTTATAACATAAAATATTGTCATCTATTGATGTGCTTATAACTTAGACATGGCCCAAATCTATAAAGCATTTATAGTCACTATCAATCATTAACTCCTTACATGTTTTATTAATAGATTCCTAAAAAAAAACAAGTTAACATCCTATAAAATTTTTGGAAGAGATTGATATCAATCACACATTGTAGAATAAGTCAGAAATAGTCACTTATATTCTAAAGAACTACTCCTACAGGAATATTGAGATCCCTTTCTGTGTTTTTAACTTCTTAAAATATTTGGGAATTAAGGAAGATGCATGCACTGAACTTCTGTGATAATATGTAATAAAAATCCATTATGATTCTCTCTGTATTATTTCCAGGAAAGTAAAAACTTTCTTTTTTTTTAATCTTCAGTTTACATCAATGAAAATCTCGGAGGCAAGCTGCATGATTTAAGGTCTTAGATACTGAAATGAAAGAAAAGTGAGGATCTGTATGCCCTCTCTGCATCCTATCTAAGGCTCTTCATCCTAAACTGATCAGCTCTACAAAGCACTTTTGAGATTCAAGTACTGTTCAAAATACCATCGCACAGAGAAGGGCTAGCACTTCTATTTGGTGAATAAATTCCATATTTCCATAAGTAATTCCCCTTGCCACAGAATTACAAAATGGTGGAAATGGGAAGAGACATCTAGAGATCTAGTCCAAGACCCTGCCCAAAACAGGGCTATCAAGTTGCTTGTAGCTGTCTCCAATTGGTTATTGAATATCTCCAAGGGTGGACAGTAGCCAATCTCTTTGGGCAAAATGTTTCAGTTCTTAGTGATCCTCACAGTGAAAAAGATTTTTTCCTTACATATGAATGGAATATCTGTATTTCAATTTGTGCCCATTGCCTCTTGTCCTCTCACTGGGCACCACAGAACTGAGTCTGGCTCTGTATTCTTTGCATCCTCCTTTCAGGTATTTATAGAAATTGTTAAGATCTGTGCGAGTCTTCTCTTCTCCAGATTAAATGGTCCCAGCTGTCTCAGACGCTTGGCAGATGCTCCAAGTCCTTAATTACTTTAGTGGTCGTTTGCTGGACACATATGTCCAGGTTTGTCTTGTAGCAGGCACCCCAGCACTGGACACAGCACTGCAGATGTATCTCACCAGCACTGATTAGAGGGGAAGCATCACCTCTCTCATCCTGCTGGCAACACTTTTCTTCTTCTGCACGTGACTGCAGCTGTTCTCACAGTTTTACCCACCGCTTTTATGCCAAAGATGAGAAGATTACCTGTCGAGACTCTATTTATTCCCTTCTGCCCCCTCTGCTTTTCACTGCTGCTTCCTTCTATGTATTTTATGATCCACCTACAGTCTTCTTCCTAAAATCAAAGCAGCTTTCTCAGACAGACCTGCCATGTCTCACACTTCCCCCAAGCAACAGACACATCTCACCCACAACTCATGCTCTCTCACTGACCAGCTGTGGTGCTCATATTTCAACCCTAGCACAACTGTCTCTGGAGCCAGGCCAGACTCTTATCCCCACAATACAGCTTGCACAGTCATGGCTGGTACTTTCGCCTCTGGAGTAGAAGAAAAGTTCAGTTGCACCCCAGCCCCTAGGTGGAAATGTTTTGGTATAAATAACTGGTATTGGGACAGTTTCTCTCTCACATGGCATGGCCCTGTCTTTGGTACATGAACTTGTTTCCACAGAAATTAATAACTGTAGTACAACTGTCTTCCATTTCAGAGAATTGCACAACTATAGACAATCTGCCTAAATTTCCCCTTCTTTTTTTCTTCTGAGTTTAGCTTTGAATAAGGAGAGTATTGCAATCAAGAGGCTACTGAGTTACTGAGAAGTTACTAGCCTTAGTGCATTTGACACGAGACTGCTAAGGAAAGTTTTCAATGATGTTTCCAAAATACATTTTAAAACCTGCTGGTTTAGTAATTACTAGATGAGAAGGAAGACAGAAGGAAATTTATTTACATTAGAACTGATACTGTGACCATCATGCATTAACATGATTAATTCTGATTGCCATGGCATTCACAGCTCAAATCTCCCGTATGTAAATCAGGGCTTCTTGTACTGAAGCAGCTGTGCAAGCAGAGACTAAATGTGAGAGCCTAGAAAAGAATTTGTGGTGATCTTGAAGGTGATATTAGGCATTAGCTAACACAGTAAAAAAAAACGTGGTCATAGGCCAAACAAGGACAAATGATGACAAATTTATTTGAGATTGCCATATATTTTCTCCTTATAAATTAATGTGCAGATGCAGCTGAGCAGTAGAGCACAAGTAGATATGTCCATTCCCACCCCCACACACACTGCTTCACAGCAATGGAAATATGAAAGATCTTACTGATCTGTATGAGAACCCTGTTGAGCTTGAACCAGAGCCTGCAGTTTTCTGAGAACTATCTCAGTTTTGCAATTATTGCACAACCTGAATTAAACCTCTTGACCTTCATCCACCAGTCATCATGCTAGCCTGGACAGATGTCACATCTTAAAGACATCCAAGCAAGACACACAGCAGTGGGGACAATATTGACATAAATTTAAATCACCAAGGGTCAGACAGAATGAAGTGAGTACCAAAAGCCATGTCATCCACTGCCTCTGACTTCAGTTTTATATCGACTGGTTGCCCAAGTAAGATTTTAGGCAATGCCAAATGAGTTCTGAAAATCTTAAGTGGTTTTGCACTTTCCTTTTTTTGACAGAGTTACTGTCTACCCCCTATTTTCCCAAAGTCCATTTTTAATTCCTCACCAATAAATGCCAACATTTCTCCTGTTCCACTGAAAAACATTGCAAAATGAGTTGCAAGGGCAAGAGGTGGCAGCATATGGAACAGTCTAGACAATAAACTGAACAGGTCCTACTACAGCTTTTCTCCTTTTCTTTTTTTCCCCACAAAAGCACACTCACACACACATGAAAGAATAATAAGTCAAACAATCTTAAACCAGAATCTTAAAGCTTCTGTTTGTCCAGCTTGCCAAGTCAGTGCTATAGAACTGTTATTATAGCAAGATTTTCTGATTGTATCCCAAATTAGTTGACTAGGTAACATGGCAATTGCCAAAAAAAAAATGGTTTTAGAAGACCCAGAGATTTTAAAACCAAATTTTTCAAATTTTCCCAATGACTGGTCTGCAATAGTTTTTCATTCAGTGTGCAGTAGAAAACCCTGCGCTGAGCTTTGAAAACATCCAGGATTACCTGTGTTAAAGTACTAACCATAGAGCAAAAATAAGCACTAAATGCAGCCTACATCTTGCCTGTATTATGTGGTGAGATTACCTGATCAATTTTTGTGTGTTCAACAGACTTCCTACTGGACTGCTATTGAGAACTCAGGGTAAAGATTTTTTTTTTCCATGAATATTAAATGAAGATTGGTTTAAAAGCAGCAGTCCTAAGCCAGTATGCAAGTTTCTCTTATTTTCCCTGATGTGCCTGTGCTGACAGTAATGCCAAGTGAGAACAATCATAACCCTGGTAAAACATCAGTGAGCTGTTTGCACCATGCTGACAACTTTAATAATATCCAAACAGTCCACAGGTTCTCACAGTAAGAAAAGGGCAGACAGTTTTCCAGATTTTGCTTTGTCCCAGTGCTGCCAGCTAGATGCAACATGACAGCAGTTCAGATGCATACACACAGAGCTAAGTAGCTGCAGGTAGATATAAAGCAGATATTCTGCAGAAGACAAAGTATGCAAATGTGTGTTGGGAGTAGAAAGGATTCAGCTGTAACAAAATGAAAACTGTACATGCCTCTTTCAGCAACTGAATTTTCTCGGAGTTCCTTCTCTGTCTTCTGGTGGGTTTTCTGTCTGATAATCAAACAAATTATTAGAAACAAATGAACTGTCAGGAAACTAAATAGCAGGATGACACTCTATGCCCAAGTCATACTTTATTATCTGCTGTGTCTTCACATGTAACCAGACCCCTCCCCATCCTTCCCCTGCCATCACTACTACTGCCAGATCCTGTGCACTGTGAGACTGTCTGATGGGAAGCATCGACCAACCATTCAGCATGGGATTTATTACCTGCAGAAAGGCTACTGTTAGAGCCAGACATGCCAGATTATCATTTTAATAATAAGAATCAAAGTGATTTGTCAGAATAGCACAGCCCCTTTTACTGTGGATGGTTTCACCTTACTGCTTGTTCCTACTCAACCTCCACCCAAGCAGTGGTAATAGCCTTCTGAGAAAGGGAACTGTTTGTGTCCAATTCTGTTGTCACCAGCCATATATATTAAAGCAATATTCCCAAGCTACTGCATGGTATTTATTCGAGGGCCAGAGAGGAATTCTATTTTGAGAGAAGATTAGAATGTAAATGGAGGTGAAAGTCTCTATTTCTCCCTTTCTCTTCTTCAGAACAAGTCTCAGACATTGTTCAGTGCTTCAAAGCTAACAATAAAAGACCGTCTTCTTATTCAAGTTCCAATGTTCAGTGCTTTTGTTCTCCAAATCTATTTTACCACGTGGAAAGCCTTTCTGAGGAGTTAATATACACTGTACAGGAATTGTCTCCTTATAAAAGAATTGCTGCAGTCTAAAAATAGTGACAGTTTTGTTACGCACATTTCAGATTTTCTCAGATGTTGGGATCAAAGTTTGCAACTATTGAACTAAAAATCATTTACCATTACAAGCTACACTAGCCTATAAACAAGATCATTATATGCTAGATGAATATGAACATGGCCCATAGCAGGTAAATAGGTCTGCCTAGCTTTTTCTTAGTTGTAGTATAACATAGTATGTTTAATATATGTTATAGTATTGTAGCATAACTCCATGTCTTTGTCCATGTGTCTTGTGCATTAGATACATTGTCATGTGTCCAGAAATCCTGAACTGTTAAGATTTGTCCTGCTGTTCCTCGTATCTTGATAGAAAGACAATTCCAGTTGAGTGACCTTTGCCTATCAACTGATTTAAAAAAAATTATTATTTAACAATTATGATGCCTCTGTACAAGATCATGAAAGATATCTTGATTTTGTCAAAGCCAGACACTATTTGCCTCTCAGCCTTTAAAACTGATTTAAATATAGAGGTCTGAGCGCTGTAAAAGCCACCAACCATACTTTGGCTGTACATGAGGTCAGGTCTAAGGGAAGCAAGACAAGGACTTTTCCTAGGTAAAGAAGTCCCCAGAAAGAAGAAGGGGGACTGATGATGAGACAGTATCAAGTGCATAACCACATATAAAAACAACAAGGGGCAAGAACAAAGGAGACAAATATTTTAAGATTGTCCCACACCCCTTGGGAGGTCTACACAGTCTCACTTGAGTGGAGTTATGCTCTAGCCTTTACCCTGTGGCCACCATGAAAGTATTTGCAGACACACCAATGTATTATCTCTCTGGGTAGTTTTCTTGGGCCTTGTTTATTGCCCACAGTTTTGTTTATGTGACCAAATTTTACTTGCTATCTGAATACCAGCCAATGACTGGTAGACTGGGCATTTAGGGACTAAGATTTTGTCCTTGTTCTGATTCTCAGTCTTCACCAAATATTTAAAGCACTTTTGAAAATGTTGTTCAATTTATTAATTTTTAGGGTAAACTAATTCAAACAGGAATGATCTCAGATTTGTTCCCCTTTCAGACAAAAACTTTGGGAGCCTTCATGGCCAAAGAAGCATGTGGGATCTTGTGAGTCCAGAAGTTCCTTTCAGTATAGCATGCTGCTGAGTACAGACACAAAAAGCACCCTCTAGGCACACAGTAAAAGAGCCCTAGGGATGGGATGGAGTGGGAAGGGGACAGATAGAATGGGTCAGAGAGTATAGAGATACTATAGACATGAACTCATTTAACTAGATTTGAAATTAAATTTTTTCCTCCCTTGTCTGTTGGGCTTTTCACTCTTACAGGGCATGCCTTATAAAAATCATAAAGTACAATTGTGTCACCTGGGGTTAGACCAAAGGCCTAGCTGACTCAGCTCTTGTCACTCTCTGAGGCATTATTCAGTAATTACAGTGAGAGACAGGAAAAGCTGAGAATGGTCATTCTCTGTGTATTTCCTGCCTGCATCAGGGTCATGGGCTGCTCAGAGTATTACAGGAATATAAGGGTAATGTAGATGTACATTCTGCAGATGAAGCTACTTCTTAATACACAGTGTGTGCCGCATCTGCCAAAAGGATGCCCTGATCCCCATCAAAGATCATGAAAGAAACAGCAATTTATTCAAAATTGATTTTAAATAGTGCACTAGATGTGCCATGAATGACACCATGGACTCAGTCCTGAACCATCTTGCTTCCATATGTATCCATTACTGATCCATTAGCTGTTACGGATGTGGACTGATTGACAAGATGCACCAGATGCTCTACCTGCCCTTGTTTTGGCAGTATGGTAATTAGGAAAAGTATTACGGTGATAACCAAACAGCACAGGAAAATCAAACCATTCAGCAGCCCAAGTGTGAGGATTGTGGGCTATGGCCCAACACTTTCAGTTATGATCTCCCCTCATGCAGTTCTGAATGAGTTCAGTACTTTGTCCACATGCACTTAACTCCAACCACCATTAACATTAGATTTTCACACTCTCAGACCTCTCTCACTCATTTGCAAGCTGCTACCCACATCTGCAGCTGAGCTGTTTTCCAGAACACGTGCTCTTCACGCTAGTGATCTCTGTGTCACAGCTCAGTTAGCTCAGCTTTCTGCTTCCAAAGCCCTACAACCAACATGCATCTTGATCTAAAGCCTGGGATTTCCCAGCAGTGCTTGGCCTTGCCATGTGCAGCTACACAGAAAGATATGGAGTTTGTTTATTTCCTGCAGGACGATTAGGCTCTGTGTTGATTTAAT
The DNA here is from genome assembly GCA_025345505.1 of Todiramphus chloris collaris. Taxonomy (NCBI): domain Eukaryota; kingdom Metazoa; phylum Chordata; class Aves; order Coraciiformes; family Alcedinidae; genus Todiramphus; species Todiramphus chloris. The sequence continues at coordinate 2,875,352 of JANVCC010000152.1, read as the reverse complement.
GTCAAACAGCTTATTCTTCTCACCAAATTGCAATGTATAACTGAACTGTCCTGGACATAAAACCCCCCATCAGTGATGGTGGGATTTCACACAGGCACAGCAGTTTTATTTACATGCTTTTTTACAGTCAGATGAAGTCCTTAGTTTAAGCAATACATTTTGAACCGTATTTTTGATATTAATAAGAGGTTTAGTTATGCCTTCAGTGGATGTATGCTTAGGCTGACAGATTGGACTAATCAGGATCAGACGATGGTCCTTTATGTATTTGTAAATCTTACAGAACTCCTTCCTTGACAAGTAGTTTTCAGTAGACCTTTCATTGTAAAGGAACATATTCTAATTTTTTTTTCTTTTTTTTATGCTCCCAATTCTGGACATTCTCAAAAGCTGGCATAAGAACAGTGGTGGTTCAGTAGCTGGATGACTCAGTGAATTATATGGAGAATAAGATCAATTATTTAAATCTTTCAGCAATATTTGAAAACTGTTACCACAAATGCAAGGATGACTGTTTAGATAGGTTTCCTACAAACAAGCAAACAAACAAACAAAAGGAATAGGAATCATAATGAAAGAATTAAAAATATATGAGATATTATTTTTAGGGAAATCATCTGCCATCCAGAGGGACCCGGAAAAGCTAGAGAAGGGGTCTTATGTGAACCTCATGAAGTTCAACAAGGCCAAGTGCAAGCTCCTGCATGTGGGTTGGAGCAACCTGCTCTAGTTAAATATGTCCCTGCTCATTGCAGTGGGATTGGACTAGATGACCTTCAAATGTCCCTTCCAACACAAACTGTTCTATGATTCTATGATTCCATATTCTATGAAATAAATGCAAAAAGTTTTCAAAGAAGGGTTTATACATAAGCTTATGAAAATTGCAATGAAGAGAGCAAATGGATACAAAATGAGAAGTGAATCCCATGCAGACACATCACCATGTACAAACAAGATGGCAAACAAAATGCCAAAACTAAAATAAAGTTATGGTAGCCACCATGTCCTAAGGCAGAATGGTTAGAGACGTGGTATGTCTTATTAAATCAAACAATATAAATGAAAAAATTTCACATTCAGAGTCCTAGATAATCAGAGACCCAAAGAAGAATTTATGAACATAAAATAACATTTTTTTTTCCCAGCTCTTCCAGCTGATCTGGTAAGAAAATATCCTTTGTCCTTTAAAAAGTTTGTATTTAAAAGTACAGATGTGAGTCTCAAACAAATGGCACTTCTCTTGTATTCATCCATGATGCAGGTATCAGGAATGTCTGAAACAGCAAATAATCCAAAAATCACCTTCCTGCAACTTAGAAAAAGACTTGGAATAGATATCTGATAACCCACCTATCCTTGTATTGCATAATAGTATTATTATGCAAAAAGCTATTAATGCAAAAGACTACCCCTTCTCCTATTACTCAGGAGAAACTGTTTAAAATATAGGATATTAGATAGAAAGTACATAAAAAGGTAATACTCTTGACTTATTCAAACCACCTGTCTAAGCATTTAAATGAATAAAAGAGGACAAAGAATCAGAAAGAACATAAAAGGAAGAACATCCCATTACATCACCACATGATTTGGACTCTCAAGGAGAAAGGATATTACAATTCACTTAATAAAACATCTGTAGTGCCACACTAAAGTAGCAAAAGGCAGTCAGCTTTTGCAAATGAGTATGCTCTTCTGCAATTATAGAAAGAACAATCTGGTTTTGGTTTCTTTAGCTTCCAGCTAAATATAAGAAAACAAACACCCACTTCCTTATGTTTATTTCTGCCTTGAGAAAGACAAACACTGCAATCTCTTGTCCGTTTTCTTTTTTTGCCTGAAAGAAAGGATGGAGGTCTTACTGCTAGTTGTTGTCTCTTTTTTTCAGTTTCTTTGTGTCACACAGTTCACATGTTTGTGTATAATATCCGTGTTCTTGCACACTACTATCTACCACTCACCATCCCAGGGACCCAAGTTAGTAGGACAGACAAATTTAATGTCCTTTCACATTCTTCCTCCTATTGACTCTGTCCACCAGGAATGGACAGTTCCTAACATTCTTTCTTAGTGTGCATGTGATTTTGGGTGCTTATATGATTTCTATTTAATTCACAGTAAAATCAGAGGAAATTACACATTGTCAGAATATAGTAAGTTTTGAGGTTTCAAACAAAACCCTCTCTCTAAGGCTGATGAATTAAGAATTAAACCTCTAGAAATCTCCATTTGTAACTTTTTTGGTGTTCTGTTGTCATATCAACTATAGCTCTTCTTAACAATCCCTTGGAAATATCTTGTCAATCTCTTACACTTTTATCCATCATGGAAAGTGTGGTTTTCAATTATCATTTTATATTTTCTTTAATTAAGCATAAAGTGTCAAGCAAATTGTAATAAGTCTTCAAATTGCAGTAAGATTGCCTGGGTAGTAATAAAGAACAGAAAAGTATCAGGGTCACTATTTTCTGTTGACTTGTTTTGTCAGTCTTGTCTGATTTCAAGTCTTGCATAGTCTGCTGATGAAAAAATGCAAAGAAGGCATGTACGCGTATATGGATGTGTGTGCGTATATTTGTCAGTGTATGTATTTTTATTTACCAACTCAGATCAAAAAACAACTGTGCTGCAGCATCCTGAACAAGCTCTGAAACTGAGGAGCCCTGCAAAGATGTTGCCGGAGTAATGATGCTTTATGTTTGCAAGAGCAATTACTGCAAGTTCAAGCTTGTCAATGGTTGTGCAACAGCACAGGCCTTGCAAGCGTCAGAATGAAACAAACTACTGCTTCCCTTGCACAAGTACATGTATGGTGGAGATTATAGGAAAAGCTTAAAGGAGAGAGGAAGATGTAACAGCAAATAACAACTGGCTTTCATATCTCCAGTAGATGGTACAGCTATTTCATTAGTCTCTGGTCTCTGCTCATCACATGCTTTGATGTGTTTTGAATAGAGGAGCAATAGAATCCTCGTGGAGATCAACAGAGTATTCACAGCTGCATGAAGCATCTGGAATGAAATAGGACAAAAAGGGTTTAGAAATATACAGTGAGTCCAAATGCAGAGCAGGAAACTCCTGAACATCGCTGGAGGACTTCTGGCAGCAGAAAACATATCTGAAGTCAAATTAGAGAAGTGATGGAAAGGAGGCTTTTCAAGGGATTCTGAGAGTACTGCAGAGTTCACTTAGGTCCACAAAGGATTATGAGAAAGAAAAAGAGCTACCCTGCAAGGACAAAATGGGTAGGGGAAGGTGACAGATTTCTTTTAAGCCTTTAATTTCATCTGCCTGACTCCAAATATCCTGTACATAAAGAATTATGTCATGGTAGCTTGTTATTTTGTGTTCTAATAACATAAAAGCTTTAGAGATTAGAAATATTTGGTGCCTCTTGGTGTGCATGTCTTAAAAGTTAGTTGTTCCATCTCTAAGGCTTTAGCCAGCCCACGATTCATCCCAACATCAAACACACCGCATCTCCTCCTTTCCATAAGGCATTTAGAGAAGAAATTGGCTGTAAGGGGCATTCAAAGAAATGCTTCATTCTAAATGGATATTAAAAGAATTCACAGAGCATGAGATTAAGAGACTTGCAAATGAGAATATTTATTCTCAGAAAAAGACTCTGAAGAGCTTATCCACTAACAAAAAAGTCATATAAATGACCGTTTCACATAATACTAGCAGGTTTTGTCTCAAAATACTACCATGCCACCTACAGTCTACCTATTCTAGACATCTACCTTAAAATAAGACAAATAATGTAATTTAGAAGGCCCCTCAATTAACTAACTCAGGTTTAGACAGCTCCATTTGGCCATCTGAACCCCATCTCACCTATCTTATTCATGGGTACCAAAATTGTTGCTATAGGCAAATAGAAAGTTGTTTATCAAAAAAGTTGATGGATTTTTTTGTTGTTGTTGTCTCTCCAGTGACAAACAGTTAAGCTGGTTTATTATCTGAAGGCTGAAACGAAGGAATAACAGATCACAGCAGGTTTTTCCTCAATTTTGAGAAGTTTATGCCATTTCTGGTTTAAAATGTGTGTGTCATATTTTAAAAACTCTAGTAAAGAGTTCTTCATCAAAGCCACTGTCCTCTGGAAATACTGCTTACTTAAATCAAAATTATTTTTCTTTAGGTTTCCTAGTGACATCAAAAGGTTCATCAAGAAAGATTTCTCAGGTTCAATATTCTACATCAAAATACAAGACAGAGAAATCACAAAGAAGCAATATCCCAAGTGATTGTCTATAATTCAAAAGATAAAGAAGAAAGATTTATTCCATGTAGGAATTATACAGTCTGAATGGATACCATTTGGGTACCACAACAGCTTAGTTATTCTTTTGTAAGAAATTTCCAAATGTTTCCTAGTTTCACCAGGAAATAGGTTTTTTTTAAAAAAACAATCTTAAGGAAAAGGAAAAAAAAAGTGGAAGAAATATTTATTGTCTAACACACAGAACATTAGCTGTGATACAATTTAATGAACAACAATGAAATTTTGATTAAGAAGTACTTGCAATTATTTGTTTATAAACAATCCCAAAAAAGAAAATTGTTTATCAAAAATATTGAGAAAATGAATTTAATTAATTTAGAAGTTCAAATAAAATCACAGGCTGCTCATTAACAATTCATGAACATCGAAAAAGACTGAATTAATTCTATGAAGGACTTGATATTAGTTGTTATTATCTCCTTATTTCCACCAGAATGCATTTGTTCTAGAACAATCCTGGTCAAGCAGTTCATTCTAATGTTTTCAGCTGCAAACAATCAAAAATCAATTTTGGCCCCAAACCAAAATCCTAACCCAATGTCATAACAAATGCTACCAATTTCTCTGACTTCATCCAGATTTTCAACATTTCACAGAATTGAGATGATGTGTGAAAATGTTACTACAAAACAAAATAAAATGGAAAAATGTGTTTCCTAGACACATTCATTTCTGTTCCAGGAAAAAGATCAGTTATTTTTTAATTCTTAAAAATTCATTCAACCCAGGTTAGTATCTCTCAACTAGTACTTATTAGAAGCTTACCATGGTTTGTAAAATTGCTTCTCATTTTAGTGGGCTTTGGCTTTTCAGCAAAATGCACTTAACATTATAGGAGCAGGACAATACAAAGTGCCTAGAAAAGTGACTCCAGCATCATTTAAATATTCTTAACACATCTTATTTTAAACTTATGAAGATATATTATTCGAGCATATTGTCTTAAAATCTTGTGTAGGCACTCCTTAACGTTACCTAGAACTAGACACTGATACACTGTGGAGATCTAAGGACACCTTATTACCCCTATTAGCCACCATTTCAAACTTTTCTAACATGGGGCCAGGTAGTCCTGGATCTCCTTGAAATCCTCCCTCCAGAACTGCAGATACCCCAAATTACAGTGGTGTGCAGACTTGTGTGTTGTGTCCATCATCCTTCCCAGATTTCCACTGACCAGACTCCTGGAACTTGGTAGCTGAGAGAAGGAGAAGGATCTCTCATTCTCACTCCCTCCATGTCTTCTCCTGAGCTAAAGCCCAGTGATTCACTTAGTTCCCAGACTGAGCAACAATTAAATCTTTGCTTCAAGCCTAGTCTTTGCTTCGGGATCATTCTTTCCTTGAGCATTTTTGTTGAATGGCAGCTGTTGAGTTTGTCCTAACTTTGAGCTCTGAGTACCGGAACCATTATTATGAACGAGAGTTTTCAACCAAAAACCTGCCCCTGTAAGATTTATAATCAGCTTCAACATGTTTCTATTTTGATCATTCTATCTTTTTCCCTTCCTTTCTTCCTTTCATTTCCTGTTAAAAATCCAGGTGTTTACACTGATTATGATGAAAGCATATTTAAGCATATTCTTACAGTGACATTGCAGTGCCTCTACAGAGAAAAGCTGCTAACAACTATAACTTCTACAGGGTTAGAAAGAAGTAAAGAATCTGCTTCTAATCCACTAAGACTGCGCTGACACTCTCAGTCAATCTACAGAGGTAAATTGCATGCTGGCTTCTTTTCTGAGGAGATCCCATATATCACCCAAACTCATTGCCTCTGATCCATAGCAAGAATTATGACTAATCAGCTGCATTACAGTGACAGAGAGGTTGTGTATCTTTATCTCAACAGAGTAATATTTACTATTTGTATGCACTAATAACCATTGTTATTTTTCTCCCTTTTACTTCAGAAAAAAATCTCAAATACAAAAAAAGCCTCAGAGTTTTTTGCATAGTTCAGTTTCACAAAAGTACTGCTCCTAAAAGTCTGCAAATAAACACAAAAGATCATTTGAATGGCTAGGAAAAGTAATAAGGCCTGTCAAGTTGGGAAAAAAGTAGGGCAATTGAAGTCAATCACACAAAATGCTCTTTTAAGAGGTACTACACGTAGTGAATAAAAAATGAATCATTGAGTCACTTAGACCTTATTCTGGACAAGAGTTTGAGGACTAAGACAAACACATGGAACAGAAGTGCTCTTCATGGATGACTCTTGCCTGTTATACAGCATAACAGGATGGTCCTGCCAACAGCTTCCCTCCTACGTCACTTGAAAAGGAGCTTGTTCATTCAGGTTGTGTGAGCAGAGGTCACTCAATAGGATCTGACAAATCCTACATGCATTCTGCCTCTACTGAAAGTTTAGGATGACTTGTTACAATCCACGTGCACTAAATCTGGTTGCCAAAGAAAAAGTTAACTTATTTTCACATGTGTCATACATGCTACACTTTCCTTGTTTTGATTTTTAATTGTTAAGTGCCAGTAAATGTCATTTATTATAATGTTAAATACTACTATGAGGTATACAACTTCAGAGTTGTATTAAAAGAAGGAACCTTAATGTCTCTCAGACCCTCTGTCTAGAGAATGTCTAAAGTACCTACCAAAGTCATAGAAAGTTGCCAGTCTTCCAACAGGTATTTATCATTCTCAGTAGACAATCCTCCCTGAAGCCAAATGGTCCTTTCCAGAGCACAAAACACAAAAGGAACAACCAAAGTAATTGACTGTACCCAGCAGACAAACAAGCTACATTTCATAGTTCATGTAGGTGCAAATTTCTCCTGTCAGCAAGAAAGAAGGCTCTTTCTGTGACCACAGGAGTTTAAAACTAAACAGAGCATCTTTCACCACATTTCTCAGTATTGAGTGTAGTGCATTGTAACTATTCATGAATCTTCTGCAGACAGACACACACACACACCCACCCGCTGAGGACAGTCCAGGACTGTGACTATTTTTAGTTACTTGTTTCTAAAACAAAAAACTCACAGCCCTACTGTATCTCAGAGAAATCAGTGATGAACATTCACCTCTGCAAAGAAATTAAGCCACCAAAGTCAATTCAGCAGGAGCCTGTTAGCTATAGTAGCAGTGGGAGGCTGCATCAGCTCTTACACCTGCCTTTCTCTAGGTTTTCATTAAAGATGGACTGTCCTGTGCTGGTTAATACATAGTCATTATTTTCTTTTTTTACCTCACTATCTCGTTGCATCTCATCTATTATTGATAACTGCAGTGAAACCTACAGTAGCGAAGACAAACCAAAGGGCTTTCAGGCAACTTTACAGGAACACACAGAGAAGATATTACTCTCTCATGAAGACCCAAGTGGAAGCCACCAGCTTATGCTAAGGTTTCTAATTATTTGTTCATATGGGACTCCTTGAACTTTTTAATCTCTCACTAACTCCACCAGTCCCTTCTTCATTTCAGTTTCCTTGAAATCATCTTTGCACCATGTAAAGTTAAATGACATTTCTTCAAATGAACAGTGCCATCTGAAACTTATCTTCTAATTTATACACAGATGGTAGTAATGTCCCTGAAGTGATAAGTCAATGACTCACACCTTTGTTTCATATTATGGATGAAAAATAGGCTGATGTGTAGTAGTATGGGGAGTGGCTATTTAAACTATATAGAAAGAAATACAGTTCAGAAAAAGAAACAGGTTATAGCAGACATTTCTGACATGAAGCACTTAATTTTCTATGTTGTATAGTCAGGTATTTCTGGGTTTGGATATGCCAACAGTGAAATACAAAGGTAGAGTACTCATTGTCTATGAGATGGCACTTAGCAAAGCTATATCACAGTAAAATGAAACAAGAACAAGAAAGGGCCAACTTTGGAGACATACATAAAACACTAAATGAAAGAAAAAAACATCAGTGCAGGACTGCTTAAGAAATTGAAAGTTATTGCTAAAATATTGTTGCACTGGAAAGGCCTCTTCATACCCATCTCCTTATACTCCATCACTTAGCAAACAAAATTAATATCGTCTCTCCTGCTCAGGGTATATGAAGGTTCATCCCCTTTTTCATTTTATTTTTTTCTTGTTGATGCTCAGAAATTTTCAGAGCAAAGAAAAGAGTAATGTAGTTTGAACTGGGGAAGATTTAGATGAAATAAAATGCATAAGGAGCAAAAAGACAAGGACAGAGTAACAGGCTAGACATCGTTCATATCATTGCATGAAACAGTGCTGTAAAAATTTATAGAACTGGAAGAATCAGCAATAAAAAACATCAAAATACATAATTTTAAGAAAACTGAAAATTTTCATTAATATATTCTTCACAAATGTGTATTCATTAAAAAAGGAATCTTAATTTTCTGAGAATTCTAGGGAAAAAAAAAAAAAAAAAGCATGCCAAGAAGGATTATCATTCTTTAAAAAAGTAAAATATATATGTAAAAAGTAAAACCTATTTGAAGAATGTCTGGATGAACAGTGGACATAATGTTACACTAGAGGAAAGGAGAATATTAAAAAAATAGGTTTGAGTTGATCCAAAAACAATAAAAAGGAGACTGATAGTAACAATATCTGCTCTGCTGTTGTGAGTGACTCAGAGCCCTTGCCTGGTTCTTATCCATCCACTCAGATGTCCAGCAAGGACCTGCTACCCTCTATTAACTTTTCAAGAGAATCATTTTCTCATAAATAAAACACAAAAGAAAGGAGACTATAGAAAAATGAGGCAATTGATCCAGAAAAAAACCTAATAAAAACATAACCTAAAAGAAGTAGTCCGAAACCAAGAAGTCTATAAGCATCCTGAAGGCTTTTGAAAAATATTGTATTAGAAGCCCAGATAAAATATGTGTCATAATTCAAAGAGAAAACAAAGCAATCTAATAATCCCCCTGCATGGCTCAACGGGAAAGTTAAGGAGGCTGTCACAGCAAAAAGGTCAGCAGTTAAAAAATGGAAAGCTCTCGCAAATAAGGAGAAGATGTCAAAAGTAGAACAGGTCATTTCAAGGGTTAGAAGGACTGGGAAGTGTGACTTGCACCGAGTGTTGGGTTTTTTTACTGATAGTCACAAATTCAGTAAATACTGAAAAAGCAGGGAGCAGGTGAGCTAATCATTGGAACTGCCTGATGATGAAAATATGTAAAAAGGGCTCAGGGATGGCTGGTCCACAGTAGAAAAGATCAATGAAATCTTTGCATCTGTCTTTACTATGCAGGGGAAATGTCCACATCCAACTTTTTCTGTAGTAGGCAGATCTGAGAGGCTTCACAGGATACAGATAAATACACAGGGTGTTTAAACCCTACAGACAATTAACATGTCTGTCATCAGAACTGGATGGCATTTACCTGGCAGAACTGAGGAAGCTGTGAAATTGCAGAACTGCAGCTGGTACATGTCAAATACGTCACGGCTAGGGTACCCTGTACTACTGGAGCGGTGGGGTGTCAGGGTGAACTGCCTACATGAAAGGGTCAAGCAGAGTTTCTGGGAAGCACAGACTGACAAGTCTGACTTCCAGCTTTAGTGTGATGGTAGATTCTGTAATACAGAGAAAGGTCACAGAGCATGTGAATCAAGACAACCTGTTGAGAAAGGGTCACCATGGCACCTGTAGAGGGAACTCTAGCCTTGGTTCAATGAGGGTGTCTGTAAGCTGATACAGGGGATCCAATGGACATCATAGATTTGGTTCCCCAGAAAGACTTTTAAAAGTTTCCTCAACAACAGCCATCAAAGCACCAGTGCTGGGAGGTTAGAAAAAAAGCTCTTTTATGGTGGGGAAGCTGTTTAAAGGATGGGAATCAGAGCTGATGAACCTTTGTAGGGCTTAATGGTCATTTCACAGAGTGGAGAAAAATCACAAAATGGGTCCTCCAAGATCAGCTCTGGGACCAAAAAGCAAAAAGAATCAGCAGAAATGGCTCTGGGAACAAAACACAGAGTTTTATGTTGCAACTTTATAAAACCTTGGCGCACCCACATCTTGATTACTGTGCATGGTTCTTATCTTCACACCTCTGGAAGGACATTGCAGAGATAGAGAAGATACAGAGCAGAAATTTATGATAAGGATGGAGCTGTCTTATCTGGAAAGATTAAAAATATCTCTGCTCTTCATTTTGGAGAGAAGACTCAATAAGGTTATGATTGAAAATCAAAAAATCAGTCAGTAGATTATCGGGATGCAGAACTATTGTTCAGCAAATCCCACAGTTTTAAAACTAGAGATAGTCACTGTAGATGGTAAGAAGTTGGTCTAAAGAAGTTGAAAAGATGTAGTTCTTCATGTAGCCAGTAGCGAAGCTATCCCCATGGGAAGCTTTGGAAACAGACAGGATCAACAGGTTCAAAACATTGGTAACAAATCCACAAACAGAAATTAATGTGCTACTGACTGCAGCAGTGCACACTGGTGACGTACAGGGGAAGGGAAAGTGTATTGCAGGTGACAGATGGGTACATGTTTTCTCCATGCACAGTCTCACTTTCTGCCGCTAGAAGAGTCAGAAGCCTGTGCTACACGGGCCACTGGTCTAACCCAGCAAGGCATTTCATATTTTCTTAAGAGATGAAATAATGTGACACAAGCCCTCCTTCGGGGACATCTCTATAGCAATGCTTTATTTATTCTTTTCTTCTTTACTCCTGATATCATTCATCAGCCTGGTCTACAGCATCAGCATCACCAAGATGTCAAAGCACCAGATAGATGCTTTATCAGGGTGGAAGATTGCTTGGCTTTTCCTAACTCCCAGTTTTCATCCACCATCTACTATCCTGAGCAGACAGGATGGTTCTGGGAGAAATGCAAACATATGGAAGGTACTTCTCGTTCTTCTTTCATTCCTACATTTCATTCCTACCCATAAGGCTGATATGAAAAGACCGATCAGGAAGGAAATTTTCCAGGGTTTCTCTATTTGGTTGTTGTTGGGGTTTTTTTTGGTTGTTTTTTTGTTTGTTTGCTTGTTTGTTTGTTTTACAGTTTCCCTTTATTTTTGGCATACCTATAATACAGCTGAAAATAACAAGGTACCTTCAGGGTAATGCAGAATTCTTGCCACTCAGATTTCTTTACGGTCTCTGCAATCCTTGCCAATGTTCACCTTCAATTTTCACAGTGTCCAGGGTCCCCTACCACTTTGGCTGTATTCAATGCAAAATGTCTCAATTTCTGTGTGAAAGGCATACTGATGTTTATTACATTCTTGACCTCAGCTAGGGAGGAGGAAAAAAGTCCCAGACAGTAGGGACCTAGACATGCACTTAGACACTTGCACATACTGATCAAAATGGAAATTAAAACATTTTGGTTTGAAAAACTGAGAAATATGGATAGAAACATTTATTCCTCTTGCAATCTATGTTTGACAAGTGCTTGCATGAATGTATGAAGTGTTGGCATGGCACACTGTCACGTATTAGCCTTTTTCAACACCAATATCAATTTGAACTAGCTATTACACAGAGTGGCCTTATTTCTCTCGGTCTGCAGTAGAAGATTGGCTTTACTGTACAACTTGCTTAATTCTCAATAACCCTGATTTTCCTACTCCTTTACATAACTAGCCAGTAGAAATAAGAAACAATGTGACAACTCAGAGACTCCAATTTAACAAGACTCATTTTGCTAAATCATCCCTATGCATCTGAACCACTGTCTATTTGTGTCTAGCAACATCTGGCAAACAAGTACTGATATATTATAATGTTTATCATGCCAGATGGTGATAAGTCTTCAATGTCACCTGCAGGATCAAATAAAACCTTTGTTATCACTCTTTTTCACCTACCCACCCACTTCGCCCTTCCCTCCCTCTCCAGTAATCATAGGAAAGCTCAAATCTATGTCTGAAGAGCATATGTGCTTAAATATTAAAATAAATGTAGGAAATGGTAACAGGTGACTACATAACTCTAATTGCTAAAAGGTATAAAGCACTTAATTGCTATGAATTTTATGGTAATTCAATGACATACCATTTTCAATATAAACACCACAATTTCTGCACAATTAAAAATTACTAGTAAACTGTCATTCTGGACACTTAATTGTGTACTGCAAGGAACAAAAATATCCAAGGTCACACCTATTTGAATGCATGCACATGAAGTCAAAAGGAAGCATTTCCAGCTGCCATCCATGGAATATCAAGTGCTTTCTTCTTCCACTTGGGATTCCCCATATGTTTCCTCCTTGAATGAGAACAGTTTGAAGTCATTTTAATCTTCTATTAATGGGCTTTACCTATCAGTCTGTTTTCTAGGGGCACTCCTTGTGATGGATTTAACCTGGGGCTGCAGAAAGAGTAAGGTGGAAAAAAAAAATTAACCATTCTCTTGGCTTGTTCATCAGAAAGGTTTTTTTCTGCTCATTTTCTTTTGTTGCCAAGTGAATATTCTATTATACTTTATCAACAAAATCTTGGTTATCTTCAAGCACAGTGTGATTTATTGTGTACATTTTGGACCAGTTGGGATGAAAGCTTTTATGCATCAAACATATATTTTAAGCCTAAAGGATATTTATTTTCAAAAGCCAGTATCGGAAACCATCACACCTCTCAAGTCTTATAGCTTTTCATATTTTAAGTGTACATTGTCCAGAAAAATTAATATGCTGTGTTGCACTAGAAGTTCCCAATCTGTTAGCAAGCAAATTAAGGTATCTGCCATTTATCACAGAACTCAGCTTCCATAAGAAAATAAGCAAAACTGAACACCACCACACTTTTAAGGTGGATTGTTGCTAACATTCATAGATGAAGAGAAGGATTAACAACATAGTTATATTTGAATACATTTCCCAAGGCCTGAAATAGCAGCACAAAAATGGTGAAGTACTTAGGCTTCTTTTCACATTTTTATTCAAGACCTTTAGTCATTGGCCTATATGACATAGGACCAAAGAATTGAACAGCTGTGTATTTCATCTCCTAGTTAATGTTTAGTTTCACTCATATTCTCACAAAATGAGTGTTAAAAATGAAAATGAAGTAGTGATCAGGGGGCCAAATGCACAATTGTCCAATTCCTGATAGCTAGTGCAGCTACCTAATTGTGGTGGCAAATTAAGCATGACATCCAAGTAAATGAACCCTTCTTTTGATCATCTGGAGAAGGCCTTATGGCCATCATCCTATGCATTTGGAAATAAACACCAGTCCTGCCTTTGACTTTAGACATATGGGGGTTAAACCTTCTTCCACAAAAGGAAAGGTGGAGTGTCTGTGAAGAGGTGTGTTTTCCACTTAGAGCAGTGCCTGAACTGAAATGTCTAAGTCCAAAACTAAGGATTTAAAAAAAAACAGACCAACCTACCTCTAATAATTAGAGCAGAGCCCAGGAAATCTGAAAATTAGTCCCTATTTATAATGGTGTGTACCTTCAGTTGTAGATTGTCCCATTCTGAACATTTAAGTTTGACTGCCTGACTTGCTTTCTCAAGTTCAGAGTTGCATCAAATGATGGAAGAAGAGAGCTGCTTCTGGTAATCCCAAGAGTATACAGGTGAGAAATAAGATCAGCTTTATCTTTTTAAGAATCTATTTATTATAACTACATATTGTTTTCTTACAACATGAGATATATGCTGAAGCTGCATATATTAAACTGAAGATGGTAAAGTTAATGAAAGATCTATTATATTTATACAGTACGGTCCTTCTGAGCCTGCCTGATTGCAACAATGCCCAGAAGACAGAGTAAAGGACTGTGACCTTCTTGTACAAATACAGATTTGCTCCCCACTGGAAAGTCTCAAAAGACTATTAAGATTAGATTTTTTTCAGAGCACAAAAAAGGAGTTATTTTAGCCCAAATGCTCCTGACAGAAGCAGATAAAACAGAGGACTGAAAGCATCAAGTGCAGTTTCCCCTGATCTACAGAGATGCTAAGGATAACTTTCATTTCAGATTCATTTCCTCTCACCTTAGGAGGTCATAAACCAGGAATCTCAATCTAATGATTTTACATGCTCAGATGGGTTGGCTGGTAGAGACATCCACCTCTGAGCACCACATAGAAGCCATGCAGATGCATTAGATGTCTCACTTTCCATCAGTGACTGTCCAGGGAGAGTTCTTCCTCCCATTGTGACAATCCCAAGGTCACAGACTCCACTTTAATATTATAGGGAGCTGAACTTGCCTTCCATGAGGAAAGAGGAGATGTATACAGAAAACACATGTAAAGAAACTTACTTTAAACCACCCAGATGGTGACTGTTAGGCTGCAAACAGCACTGAGGTCTCTTCAGCAGGGTTTAAGCTGTGGGTTGCTCCCAATATACTTAGCTGAAAGCTTCGAGGATATATTATTGTGAGCTGCTCTAAGGGCAGTGCAGATATACCCTGAGTCCAGTAAGTCTCTGTGGGATCATTCTTTGCCTTACATGGCATGTCAAAGCTCACAGAAAGCAATTTTTCCTTCAGTGCCTTCTTTTCAACTGGGAAACATTTGAAGGGAAGCACTTGCCCCTTGAGTGCTCAAGTGTGTACTTTGTATTGCCAAAGAAAGGGCACTCCAATTGCTCTTCTGGGAAAGCACACCATATTTCACATCACCCCGTGCACTTTCAAGGGGCTTTGCAGAAATGGCTTTTTCTGGGACATCTATGAAGTATAATTAGGAAGAAAAATAAAGAAGCTTTCTTCTCTTTCAGGTTGAGATAATCCACAGTCAGAAAAATAAGACTCTTTTTTCCCTTGCCCAAAATTTCTCTCTGCATTGATAGGTCATCTTTGAGACAAGTATTTTAATTTCCTAACTTCTAAAGCAGCAACTATGATGTTCAGGGACACAGTGTGAATTTTGCACTGTTATTTTCTGAGCAAGGAATGCATAAGTAGTCTGTATCCACATACCAGCAGGCATATTGCTCTAAGGGACCATGGGGCATGGGCTGGTACTTGAATAACGAGTAGTGGTATAAAGGTGGTTGTACTACTGTTCAGTGCACTGGGCCAGAAATGACTGTTCTTTCCTTGGTCATCTCTGGTTCAAATATCATGTAGAGTGAAACAACAGTAGGTAAGGTAATATGAAACTTCAGCTTTTTAGGCAGGATGACAAGGGAAGGGATGGAATCAACTCACAGAATCCCATGTACATCACTAGGTATGACTCCAGGAGTCATCTGGATGTCCTGGCCTCTGAAAATAGTAAACTGGATAGTTTCTTGGCACATGTTGAAGGAAAGAAAATAAAGCAAAATGAGGATACATGTGCTTATAATGGGAATGGGGATGGCAGAAGCAGCTCAGGAAGGCAGTAAGAGCTCCTGCGTGGTCCTAGTACTCATGAGTCCATTCCTGCATGGAGGTGGCTTCACAATTCACCCAGATATGAGCAATGAGAAGGTTATGTTAACAAAAATCTATCCTCTCAGCCTGGAGCACAACTCAGAAGCATCAGACAGCATTTGTCAAGCAGAATAAAGCAGTATATGCTGGCTCAACCTCTGCTTATTACATCAGGAAAGCACTAAATGTGGTATGTCTTTGAAGTGCTAGATCTGCTGGCTGGATGATGGGGCCATTAGGAGTGATCTTCCCTTGATAGGTATGCACACAGCTGTGCCTGGGTTGGGATGTTTGCCCATCAGAGCAAGCTGTCACTTGCATAATTTCTGACCCCAATTAGGTGCTTTTTGCAACATAAACTCAGACACCAGTTAAAACTGGTTTTGAGAGTTTCAACAGGTAAAGATTGGATACTTTGGAGAAAATTGAAGGCAAGTCAAAATAGTAATAGAAGAGGTTTTGTTTCAGCCTTCTTTTTATCTCTAATTAATAATATCTATAGCAGCTCAAGCTACTCAGCTCTTTACTCAATATTTCTCCTGTGCTTGATACAGATGTTTTATATGAGGAGTCATTTAGCACATCTTAATGCCAACACAATAAAATATAAGAAGGAATTATTTTCTTCTTTTGTTGTTGTTGGGGTTTTTTTGTTGTTGTTTTTTTGTTTTGGTTTTGGGTTTTTTTTGTTTGGTTGGTTGGGTTTTTTTTACAACTGGTAATAACAGGGCTCAGAAAAGCTTGAGGAAAAAACATTGTTTGAGAAGTGCAAAAGAACATGAGTATTTATAGGGACAAAATTGGCTCTTCTGAAATGTAGTATAGTTCATTTGGGCAGTGTTAGAAGAAATTAGGTCTTTCCATGATGCTTTTCTTTGTTTTTTTCCATCACTGTGTGCCATAGAGTGAAAAGCATGCATGTTTTGAACTACCATATACAAAGCAAACCACAAGTAATGACATTTAATACTCCGTGTCACTTTTTCTCTGTTGGGTTTTTTTTTGTTTTTTTTTGGTTTTTTTTTTAATATACAGAGATCCTTGGGAGGAAAATTGTGAGCACTTTGGCTGCTGCCAGGCTTTCTTTTGTATTTGTGCAGATCACAGCCCAATATGTGGGGCTTGCAGGAGCTGAAGGACTCATTAAGACTGTGCTGGCTGACCTCCTGCACAAGGCTGGCCTCCACCAAGCAACTGTAATGAGAAAAACAATAGCAAGGTGCTACACAAGGGCAAAGTACCATTGCTCGTATTATCAATTTTTTGTGTTTACAGCTGGTTAGTCTGTCTCCCTTCAACCTTCTTTCCTTGTATGCAAAGAGGCCTCTTTCTCTTAAACTTCTCTGGAAAACCTAGAGAAATTTTCTATCACAAAACTTAGTCTGTATTTGTTATTTTCCTCTCAACTGTCCCTAATTTTTTCTGTGTTGTCTTTGAAACATGGTGTTTGTAATAGACTGCTGTATTACAATTATAATCCCAGCAGAGCCAGGTAAAGCAAAATAATGATTTTGCTTCTTTTATATGGACATAACCATCTTCCTCATGCTACTTGTCATTGGTCTGAAATGCAGAATCTCATATCTCTTTTAATATTTCTTCCAGTTCAAATCAAAATGTAATTACTTTTTGGAAGCAGTTTTAACCTTGCAGAATTGAAACCTCTGGAATTACTGAAATTGAGAAGTTGTGACCCGACATGTTACAGCATGCCTCAGACTGACAGCTGTTGCCTATCTGAAAAAACACAGCTATCACTCCCTGCTGCACACAGAGCTCAGCACGGCTCAAGGGAACACTGGCAAGAAGAGCAAAAGGCAGCAGAGGGAAATGTTCCTCTGCCTGGAAGGTTGGATGGACAGGACAGTGCATGTGAGAAGGTCATTACAGATATGGAGAATAGAACTAATCTTTTCCATCTGATGGTATGTTACCTATACACTGAAATGAAGAAGGAAGTATGTCTAAGAAGAAGCTTTGAGCTGATCTCAAAGAGGCTGGATTGCTCTGTTCAAAGAAAAGAAATAGATGGGATAAGAGGAACTGAGGAGTCAATTCTGCAAATGCCTGTCTTAGCCTGGATTGCTTTCTGGGAGTGACTTTTTTTCTCTCACCTGCAGTGCATATATAGACAATTAGACTAACTTTAGACAGATAAACCTATGTGACAAGGACTTTGTCCTACCAGTCTAAAGCATCTACCTGCAGGAAAACCTGTGTTTTTCATGTCAGCTGAGCATCATGGAGCCATGGGACTTCCATTAGAGTTCAGTATTATGAAAATGTATCTCACTAAAGCTAGTAATGATATTACAAAAAACAAGTCTAGATCAGCATGTTTTAATATTACCAAGGGCTTCACTGTGGACATCAGCAAGAACAGGCCCTGGACCTTAAAGTCAGATGAGTTAAATGCAATGTTTATTCTCTGCTTTTACAGGGTTTGGTCCAATCACATTAGTATAAATCAGTATCAAGCCTACTTATGTCATTACATCACACATGGCCACATTACATTACTTTATGACATTACATTACATCAAGCAAATCAACATATTTGGGCCTGGTTTCACCTCTTCTTACTAATGTTCTGCCAGCATTATTGATAACACTGGTGCACAATCAAGGAAACTATCAAAAATGTTCATTTCAAGCTCCACTGCAAGCAGAGTAAAATAATCAATATTCACTTAAAAAAATAAAAAAAATAATAAAAAAAAAGAAAACTTGCTTTAGAACAAATCTTCTAGATACTTACAAGTAAAATGTAGTGTGAATAATTTAAAGAAAACAGTAATTATACAGTTAAAATAACCTGTATAAAGGAACATTCTCCAGATAAACAAAATCCATAACTAATTTGCTTCCACTTATATTGCTTGCCTGTTTATTTTCTTTGAATATTCTTTTTCCCTCCATTAAGTGCAATTTTTGTCAATTTGATTCTATCTGAAGTCAGTTTCATTTCTGTCCTTCACTATTGGAACATAGTTCCTTGGCTTTCTCACAGATATCTTTTTAGATGAACAAGTACCTGAACTGAATGATCAAGCATTTTCTACCCTCCCATCCTTTCAGTTTCCACAAAGATTTGTTTTGTTGTTGGTTTTGGGTTTTGGGGTTTTTTTCCCCCCAGTTGAAACTGCATTTCAATTTAAAGTGGAAGTTCTACCAGCAAAACAGTAACAGTAACTAAACTTAAGTTTAGAAAAAATCAGACAGACAATTTATTCCCAAATGTTCCAATGTTTTATCTGAAATTTTGTTCTATTTAATTGCTTACTACTATTTTCTAAATTTTTTTACAACATAGCTTTATATCATGTAAAATAATGTAAGTCATTGGTGTCTTTTATATAGACCATAAAATGCAAACTAATTTTGTGATTGCATACTCAGCTGGAGTTGTTCCTTACTTACCACAGAAAAGCAGATGTTTGATACCCTCTGGGTAACTGTACACAATACAAAGTCATGGATTTTTTTTTTCTTTTTAAAAATAAACACAAAACAAAAACAAATAAACAAAAGCAAACAACAAAAAAAAAACGAAAAAACAAAACCAACCAACAACAAACAAAAAAAAACCACACAAAAACCACCAACAACCAACCAAACCAAACCAAAAAAATCAAAAAACAAACTAACAGCATTACTGGTTCCATGGTGTTTCGCATTCTAAAGACAGGGACTTATTTATGAAGAATAATGAAATGTGGCAATTCTATATGAATTTGGAGCACATAATTATAGCCTCTATAGCGGAGTCTTATTTTTTATTGCTCTAAATATTTGTTTCTCTACAATTCAAACATATTCTTCAGTCAGAAAAGAGAATGCAAAGCTGACACTCACCAAGAGCAAAGTATTTTACTGGGAATACCCAAAAGATAAATTGGAAATTAAGACAGCTTCAAAGTAATATTTTTTTAGAGCAGGGATGTATGGATAGGTTCTTTTGGATGATCTTGGTTGTGAACTTGTTAGACAGAGTATAAGTTTTCTGTGATGTGCTTATGGACATGGACGTGGTTTTTTTTCTGATATGTACCAGTTACTTGAATCACTGGTGTAAAAGGAGAAAGGTAAGTCATTTATTGTGTCAGAAACATTTGGCTTGGAGAAAAAAAAAAATATAATTATGGAAAATTATTGCAAACCACTCCATGTTTGGCAAGTCCATGTGCCACAACCCAGGCTTTGCTCTGGATCTCTCTCCTGAATTACCACTCCTTATTCTTATTGCAGGAGAAAATAACAGCCT
The DNA here is from genome assembly GCA_025345505.1 of Todiramphus chloris collaris. NCBI lineage: Eukaryota > Metazoa > Chordata > Aves > Coraciiformes > Alcedinidae > Todiramphus > Todiramphus chloris. The sequence goes on along the minus strand of JANVCC010000152.1, from coordinate 2,855,493 downwards.
AGAGGCAAAAAACACAGTCCCATCAGGCTGTACACCAGGCAGGGCAATAACAATGAGAAGCCCCTTCACATACAGAAACTATACTGACCAGGCAGGTATCTAGATTCAGAAGGGAAACAAGACAATAGGTGGGAAGACAAAGTAGGAAAGGAAATTAATGGGGAGAAAAATCTTGTTTTCGTATGTCAGACCGTAACCTCTGTGCATGGTTTGGCACTATGCCATTCAGCCTCCAGGCGTTTGTTGTGTTATCTGGTACCTGATAGAGGCTCTCCATGCTGTGAGCTCATGGACAGCCCTGAATAATTTCATGGCGCTGTACACTGTCACTTCCAGTAATGCTTCATATGCAGGGCTGTGAGTTTTCCTGGCACAACCACTGACTGTTTCATCATCATGTATCCTTCACGGGAGGAGAGATGACCAGACACAATGAGCTTTGGTAGGGAGGACAAAATGCTCTATTAGAAATAAATGAAGTGGAAGCTTGTGCTCATCAGTGGGAAGCAGTTACCTAAAACATTAGAATGAAAATAGTTTTGAATATTATTATTCAGGGAGAGCTTAAACTACCCCTCCAAGGTAGTCCATTTAAACCTACTTTACATCAATGAAATATTGATACAAGCATTGTTTTCTTTTTACCTGAGCCAGAGATCTCAGAACACTCACTAAAGCTGGTTCTGTGTTACTTCCCTTGAGCTAAAGGTTGCTTCTCATTGATTCCTGGGGTTCTCCTTTGTGTCATCAAGACCACACTGCCCAAAGCCCTGTCCAGGATTGGAGCTCCATTTGTTTTGCAGCTGTTTGGAAAAAAACAAATAGCAGGATGACAGCTTTGACTCCAAAAGCTTTTAAGTTCAAGCTAAATCCTGGTGACTGGCAATGTGCCACTGCCTGTGCAGGCTCTCTATCGATTACAGCAGTGGCTCTGTGCAGAGACAGCAGTTTTCTCCTCCACGGCTGCAAAAATCAGAGCCAACTTGAGCAGAGGTTAATAGTGAAACAGAAATCAGAGTGGAAAGGAAGGAAAACTAAAGTCATGGCAATAAGAATAGGTGGCTGTGTAGATGAGATGTGCTCAGAAATTAAGTTGTGGGCAGATATTTTATGCCAGTGGAGTGGTTAAGTGATATGCCTTACCTCATACAGCCAATTGGTAACAAGGTCAAAACCAGGCACCAAATATTTTATTCTTCTCTACTGAGTATTGCTGAACACCTGCTAGAGCATTAGAAGTGTGGTGAAGCAATTGCAGCCGTTGCAGTATTTTTTGGTCATTTGTGCTCATGTATTTAGCCTGTTACAACTGACCAGAATTTGTGGCTGACAGCAGAATTTGGCCTATTGGATACAAATCATCAAGTGACTGTATTTCAGAATTTGTTTTGCCAGAACCTTATGACAAGGCTAAATAGATCCTTCAGGCACAGCATCTCTCTTTTCTTCTTTCATTTCTCTTATTTCCTTTAGCAAAGCCCCTGTTAAAACAGTGAAGAATTCCACACAAGGCAATGAAGATTCAATATACATTGCTTAGAGAAAATTATTTCCCTATAAATTGATTTCAAAAAAAGATCTTGGCATTTTGACCAAAACCACATCTCTTAAATTATCTCATATCCTCCAAACACACACTCCTAAGCCCTTTTTTGTCCATACTAGAAAGACAGTTGTACTTTGGCACAATTTAAAAGGGTTTGAGAATGATGATGATTTAAAACAAAGTATTCCCCAAGCAGACTGTGGACTTGAGCAGAAACAGCCGCAAAGTCCTGCAGGGACTTCACAACATAGAACTGATTTAGCAGGGAAGTGTGTAGATTGAACAGTGATGAATGCTATAGAAAACTCTGTGATACAGAAGATAGATGGGCATTTGAAAAAGATCAAGGAAAAACACACTGAAAACCAAAAAAGCCTCCAGCTTTTTCCAAATTATGATCAGTATCAGTCACAGTACGAATGCAGACAAAATGCATGGATAAAGCCATGCTCTGCAGTTTCATGTCCCTTTGGAAGGGCTGCCCCAGTGAGAAAAAGCTGTTGCTATAATAGATTAGACATTAACACAGCTATATAAAAAGTCCTCTTACATGACACAGGGACATGCACATGGTGTGTTCACATATTGAAGTATTGATAGTGCCTCTAGTGCCAGATATAGGGAAAATATGCAGCTAACATCTCCTGGCTTCCTCTGGACAGAGGCTAAGCCCCCCAGCCATGCTCCCAGCTCCATTTCCAGCCTGCATTGGGGTGGATGCTGCATTTAAGTTGCTACACGGATGATCACTCTGGGACCACAGGTCTTCCCCAACTGAGGTGTCCAGCCTGGGAGATGAGGAAGCAGAGGGTACCCTGCCCTGGTTGGTGTCAGACACTCAATAAATACACCTATTGTTTTTTTTTTTTCAAGAGATTTGTTTGTTGTCAAGACTAAAGATGAGGGTTATCCATCAGTGTTACTCTTAGCAAGCACTTTGGGCCCTTTTATGTTCTGCAAGCAGAAGATGGAGTGATGGAAATATGTATCCAAAGACTCCTTGTTCTCTCATGAAAATATATACCAAGACAAAATACTGTAAAAATTAATAACTACACTTTTTTTTTTGTTTAAATTCCTATCAGCCAAATAAAATCTCGTCACATTATAACCAACAATGTACTTTCTGTAAAGACACTAACAGAAAATATGTACATTTGTGCTTGCAAATTTAAGTTAAATTCAAAGAGCTCATTTTGAGACTCACTTCTAATTCTTTATTTTGCCAATGCTGTTAATACTTTCAACATCTCATTAGCATATTCTGTATGCTTTTTAAATTACACAGGCGCTGCTATCAAAAAATTGCTAAAGGAGATTCCAGAGAACCCCGACACACAAAAAAGATGCTTAATATCTACCATTTTCACGTTAGTCAGAGCCTACATAGATCAAAGATATATTCTGGGACAGTATGATTATAAGCCTGCACAAGTGAAGAATAAGAACCAAATGAAAGGGTAGGACTCTAAGCATCTGCGTTTCTGTAGACTAAATACACTTATAAAGGAAAACGCATTGGGAGACACTAATGAGATGTACACTATACCAGTGCCAGAAGAGCTGGGACTGAAGACTGGCACTGGAATCCTAAAATTATAGCAATAAAAATTAATAGTTTTCTTCTTCAAAGTTTGTGCTGCTTTCCATCTGGTTCTTCATAATAGCAAAATTCTCCTTTTATTATAATATTTAAATGAAGAAGCCTCAAACACAGACAAGCAAAAACTTTGTCCATGAAAAAATCCTACAAGTGCAAAATTTGCAATGGGAAACATTCCTGTTTCCTTTAGAAGAAGCCTTTAGAAGACATTGTGTGAGCAAACACAGGATTTGTCAGAACATGTGAGCAAAAATAGAGCTAATTTTAAAAGAGCTGATAATGTTTTCATGCAGGTTTTCTTTGCGTTTTCAAACCACAGGAGCGATTGAAAATAATGTTAACTTAAAAGAGTTCATGAAAGAAAATGGAATACTTTCTTAAAAAGGAGCCATAAAGTAAGCTTTCAGCCTTGGAGCAACCTCTCTTCAGGAGTTTAATGCAATGATCATGCTACTTGGCTCATTTGCTGATTGCCAATTTTGCTGATTTTTTCTTGATCTGAATACCTCCCCCTAGGAAAAAAAAAAAAAAAAAAAAGGTATCAGGCTCATTTATCTGCCCTGTAACTACTAAAAAATTGACTGATTTCAATCCCCTCATTTGAATATACAAAACTGGAAAAGCTTGACAATGCCAATATATACCTTTCTATGCTCATATTCCAGAAAAGTTTGCTTCCATTTTTCATTCCCAAGAAGCACAGAGTTTTATAGGTTTTGAACAAAGATCATTTTGTCATCTCATAAAGTAGTTTTACAAGAGAAAATACAGCAGAAATTCTCTTCTATTTCAGAATTAAGGAATGGGAATCTTAATTAGACACAGGGATAATATCAGCTAGTTACATAAAACAGAATAAAAGCACATAAAGGGTATAAAATTTTTTGCTTCAGGACATTAGTCAATCAGTAACAAATGGGTTAGTACAAATATAACCCTGGGGAGTAGGCAATTTTTTTATTTCCCCCCTCATTTATTGCCTTTGAAAGTTAACTCATCTGTACAGGTGTAAAGGAGTCCATTGGGTCTAATGAGACAAATGAGAAAGAGGATGGGAGTTACAGTGAGGACCACTAGTTTGGAAATGAAGCTTCATGAGAAGCAATAGCTGAATAATGCATTAGTCTGCCTGATAGCCACCACTGCTACTTTTCCTCCTGCTCCTCGCCCCACATTTTGTCACCGATTACCAAGGTGAAGCAATTAGGCATGTCAGTTCTCAACTACCCGTAACCTATTGCTAGCTCCCCAGCAGGGATGAGCTTATTATGTACATACAAATACAGCAGCTTTCCCATTTGTACGGACTAGTACATTTTTAGAATCAATTTAGCTCACTGTTATAATATGCAAAAGAGATGTTATGTGTCTTCTTACTATACCAAACAGTATGTATCAGTGGCTGTCGTCTTCATCCCAGTGTGTGCTCTTTCCATGAGGAAAATATGATGTGTTATATGAATTTTGGTGTCAGCTATAGCTTGTCTTCACTCCAGTGATGGTTGTTTCTATGCAGAGATCACTCTTGCTGCAAAATTCTAATGACAAGGCACAGACTGTAACCTCAGAAAAATTAAATGAAGTCAGCCCTACAATCCTCACCTGTAATTGATTTTGGTTACTTATCTGCAGCAAAAACTACCAGCACGCAGTCTCTGCTAGCATTTTACAGCAAGATAGCTGTAAATCCTGCAGAAACACCCCTATCTGCATTGAAGACAAAGCCTATGTGCACAAACTGAGCTGCCAATAAATTCAATGCAAGTTGTACATAAGCCAGGTTCTCAGCTGGTGTCAATTGGCATATCTCCACGCATGTCGATTACAAGCAATATGATGTCTGTCTCTGCTGGTGGTGGGCCATGTGCTAATTTGCGACAGGACAGGACACATCACACTGGACGGCTCTTGCAGGGCTGAAGCAGAGCACGGTGAATTAACAGTTTGCACGGTTTGATGGTCACGCCATTTTATCCAGGTTCACAGTGCCTGAGGCTTTCACCCAGGCTTGATTCCCAGCTCTGCTGGAGAGGATCAAAATAGCTCCCTGATTGTATTAGTCTTCCCATTATACAGGACGATGCAGTGAGTAGCTGTCAGCTTCTCTTGTGGACGCTGCTCCAGTGTGCACATTGCAGTGTTGTATTTATAGAGACAGAAGAAGGTAAGGTGTGGACAGCCTTGTAGCCTGCCTGGTGTAGAGACACTGCAAGAAGGATGATAAACATTTTATGAGCTCACAACAATTTATCAGTTAATACACACAGCAGGCAACTATGGCTAACAGGCTACCAGACTCAGCATGAACACACTCGCTGCCCATGATAGAGGCATCCTGTGAGTATCTGCTGTCCAGGAAGCCATCAGTCAAATGGGGAAGTGTCAACCTTCTTGTTGAAAATGATTGAACCTTGACATTGCTAAACTGCTTTCATTTTATTTCATGGAGTTGTATACCATCACATATCAGTAGTTTTTTCCTAAGTACTTAATTTATGGCTCAACAATTTTACTTATGCCTGTGATTTTACTTTTCCTACTTTGCATGGCTTTGGCTTATGTTCCCTTAGAGCTCAACACCAACATTTTTTCAGTTAAGCTGAGCTGAAATCAGAGAGCTCAGCTTCACAAACCCAGACCTGGGCTGCTTGCTCCATCACCATTTCCAGCACTGCAGTCACACTCTTTGTTTTGCACTAGCAAGCATAGAGACAGGATCAGATCCAGTCAGAAGCAATTATTTTTATTTATACATGGATTTAGTATGGAGCCAGGCCATATTCCTGGACACACAAGTGTCAGCAGGAGCACTAAGGAAGGAAAGGGAATGGACATCTAAGGACAATGTGGAAGGAAAGCAATCCTGTAGCTTTCATCAACAAGGTGATCTTCTACATGACTATACTGCAGTTTGACAGCAACCCACTCAAAAAGTCCAGTTAACAAATTAATTAGGGAAACACCCATTGGAGATGTGAGTCCTCCTTCCCATAAAGCAGGGAACTGAGCTCAAATTTCTTAGTCCTGAAAAAGATCCCTTGATAGTGAACTACTGATTAGAAGGTACACTTTTCCTTTTCTTCCTTTATTTTGGGAAAGGGCTTTGAGCAAAGTCCTGCAGAGCCATTGGTATAATTTTTCCTAAAGATGTCAAAAATTAGAATAAGGTTTTTCATTTCATGTCAAATGAAATGTTTCAAATCTTTATTTTCTGTGTATGTGTTTTATTTTGGTTTGGTTTTAATTATTACCTAGACAAGTTAAAAACAAACAAACAAACAAGAAGTTACGGGTTGAAATTTATCAGACAAGCCAGGAAATCAATACAGTCCTATCCTGCAGTGCTGTTCTACTATGTATTTTATAGAAAACATTTCCTACAGTTTACACTGTTCTCTGTTTTCTCAGTGATGTGTCCCAAAGGACAGTCTTAAGGAATTACTTGACTTCTGGTGCCCCTGTGACTTTCAGAAAGAATCTGTTGTTGATGCTTAATGAAACAGAAGATGCAAAAGAAAACAGATTGAAGGCAACTTCCACAGTTGGAGGTTATTCCAGAGCACAAGTTTAAGAGCACCTTTTTGTAAAAATATAGGGATACTCTGATTTTCTATATCTGTATCTTCTCCTGCGAGTAATAGTAGGAAAAAAGAGCTTTCTGATTCTTCTTTGCTCTGCACGGATGCTTCTGAAGAAAGATTACATATGGATTTCATCACCATTTAGCATAACTAGATTTTAAAACTTTTGCTTTGACTTAATTCTTATGAAACTTTTCACCACGAGAAAAAATTACAATTGCCAAATAAAATCCAGAGAAGAACTGGACAAAAGATTGAACTGATGGAAGGATTTATTTGGGTCTGGTGTCATTGAAAAGGCCATGTTGGTTAGGGTGTAATTTAAAATTTTGTTTGACAGATGCACAAGGGAGAAATTTTCAAAATTTGTCTACATTTTAGAACCCAAGGACCCTCTTTAAAAGAACCAGGTCTAGGGCCTATAACACAGCAGGTGTGGATACACGATCTAACAGGGCTGAGTTATGACAGGTGAACAAATTGCCACTATGCATCTGAGCTCCTACAGCTGGACAGTTGTGCTTCCTGGCTTATTCCAATAATGAAACAGAATATATTAGATGAAGGAAAATATATTTCCCCAATGGTGGGGATAACATGAGGAGTTAGTTATTACCACCTAACTGCTGGGCAGTGATTTCTTACACCACAGTGATTCAATAATTCTTGATTGTATGCCAAAAAGGTACATATAATCAGTGCTAGGAGCCCGGATGATGAGTGAAACTTTCTGAATTTCCATGCCTTGATTGCATTTCATTATGTATAACTTTAGATTCATTCTCAGGAATAACACAGTTCATTTGTGCCAGCATTGCCTGAGGAGGCTTATGTGGGGTTTTCAAAAGCATTCTTGACTATTAGAAACTTAAATTCTATTGAAAACAGTGAGATATTTACATATAGTATAATATAATATTTGTCCTAATGTACACCTGCCAAGTTGCTTCATCTTGTAACTTGTCACATCAACATGTTTCAGGATGCATGACAAGATGTTTTACAACCTTAAGGTGTTTTTATTTGTGAATTATTTTACACTGCAAGAATTTGCAATGAGTGTTTGCTCAATCTGATTATTTTTGTGTGCAGCAACTTGGAAAGTTTTCTACTTCTGCACTCTTCTGGGAAAAAACTTTCAATTTAGGATTGCATTGAGTATAGCATTATAGAAATTATTTCCACTTTTAAATACTTTTAATGTCTTTCTTTTTCTTCTACCATTTTTGTGACAAAATCTCTCAATAATGCAGAAAACACAAACAGAAGTGTGTAGTACCCATTTTCATTGGAATGTCAATGTTTTACTTCTTGATCTTTGTTTGATTATTTTTTGACTCCTTACTAATATTTTATACAGTTATAAAGAGCTTTTTGGTATTCATTCTGGCCTTTTCATTAAGCTGGATTTCACCTGACTAAATGCTTAGTGTAGACTTCAATATACAAGGTAGCTTCCTAGTTTCCTCTTATGGTTTTAGGAGAGAAATAGGCATTGAAATAGAATAAGTTATTTTACCCTAAACTACACATCTATAATGGGACACTTAAAGTGAGACATCTAATTTGTGCCCTTAAATGACTAAGCCTTTCCACTGGCTAAAGGGAGGTAATGGTGACTAGGTCAGATACAAACTTATCAGAGCAGGCATCCAAAACTGATCCAACGCTCACAACGATCCTGTTTTCCCCAGGATCTTGTTGATGAAAGGAAGTGGAAACTACATGACCTGTCACTGCTGCTAAATCTCTACCATTTCAAGCTTCATCCCACCTGCATTTAGCAAACAAACAATTCTGATCAGCATGATGATAAGGAATTAAACATATGTGCAGTGCCACCATCCCAACCTCCAGAGCTATAAAAATATACTGTCATTTTAACTATCCAGTTGAAATGAATTGCCACTAGAATGTTAAATAAAGGTTGTCTAATACTTTATTTTGGGGGTGGGGGAGGGATTTCTAACCTCAATCACATAATAATATTGAACAAGCTGCATTTCAATCTTGTTGGCCAATAAAACATTGATTACACAGCTGATGCCACAGTACAAAAATTATATCTCTCTGAAAAAGCTTGTGAATATTTCACACAACAAAGTAAATGTACTCATCATAGAAATATTATGCAACGTGTTACACAAAGCCAACATAGCATGGAGTATATTATTTCCTAATATTCATTTTTATGGTACTTCTAAGAGGTCTGTAAGTCATCTGTTTAGCCTGAAGAAATACCTCCTGAGTGTAACAAAGCCAGGGAAAATCTGCAGCTCAGAATTCATAGGCTTTTCACTAACACTCCTAAATATTTTAAAGGCCAGCTAAATTTCCGTCCTGATGGAGCTTGTGGCAAGCTCCACAGTTCCAAATTCTGGCTTCTTCTGCACAATGTGTTCTTGTAAGCTTAGTCTGTTAACCCTTGGTGGGATACATTTCATAGTTCTTCTGATGCACTCATTACATTGCCACTTCAGAAATTCCTCTCTGAAATGAAGAGAATAACTCTGTGTGTTCATAAGTTTTCTTATTTAGTTCATATCTGGAAAGACTGACAAATATTTTTCCCTTTTCTGGCAGAGGAAGATTTTTAGAAAACTGAACAGACATACTGGAGTCCATGGAAACTGTGCTCCTAAGTGTTCCTTTGATAATCCTCTCAGAACTCCATAGCTGGCCATGCCCAAGGAAATATAGCTTGCTTTTTTTTTTTTTTTTTTTTCCAAGGAGTTTTGTTTCAAAACACGTACAAGGATATTTGTCCCTGAGGTCTTTAGCTATTTTTGCAAAGAAACTTAATGAACTTTCTTTTTGGCTAAGGCCTTCAAAACACATCCCACCTTCCTTCCCCTAGCTGACATTTGAATGCTGTTTAAACAGTCACAAGAAAAAAGGAGCAGACCTAAAGAGAATGAAGGGACCAGAAAAGGAAATGTGGGATCAAATTCTCTGTTTCTTTTCATGCTTTAGTCCAGAAATCATCAGCGAGAGATTGTCTGATTGGTTCCAATCTCTTTTAATAGACAGCTAAAGATGTTTCTTAAAGAAGCCAGTACTGTTCAGTGACTGAGCACAAAAGGGCATTCAGGGATTTTGTTTCTCAGTCCAAGGAAAGTGTTCAGAATCCTTTCTGATAAGATCATTCTGTAGCTTTAATTTCTCATTAGAGGGGTTTTCAATAAGTCTAAAGTCAGATTTCCATTCAGTTGTATCTTGTGAATACAAGTTATTGTGCTGTTAAAGTGTTTGTTAATTTAAAAGAACATGTGGTATAGATGTGTGTGTTCTCTTGATCCACTTTAGATAAGTGTGCATGCCCTCTTTGGATCATTGTGGGACGTGTTTTACTGTGGACTTTCTCAGATGGGACAGCTAACAACTGGTCTAGGCATTGGATGAACAGGTGCCAAACATTTCTCCAGCATAATGGGCATGTGTCTGACTTGACCATAAATTGCGGAAAATTCATATATCGTTAAAGAAAGGCACAAAGGAAAGAAGAAATTCAATTTGAAGAATTAAATCTGAGATAGCAGTGGGTCTCAACTCACACGAGCAATGACAGCATTAAGCACTACCTGCTGCTCTTATACAAGCTTTGTTATTTGCATCATGTTATAGTTCTGTGGACTGAGAAGAAACAAGCTACAGAGGGGATGGCTTTGCATCTCCCTCACTTTGTACAATATGAGTAGATGTTTATGTCATAAGTTTTGACTTCAACCTTAAAAGAGACAGTAGAAAACATGGGCTTTCCAAATAGATACTCCTGAACATAAGCTCACTCCCTTTGCTAAAGATTTGCAATGATTCCCCAGTTTGACCCTTGAAGCAAAATGAAAGTAGGGGGGGAGGGGAGGAAAGGAACAATCTTTTAAAGCCACTCCCTTGCAGATCCATTGCACTCTTGTTCAGCTGTAGCTGAGTCAAGAAACTGTCCTTGCAACACTGCCTTGGGAGCTTGGCTGAGCCAGAGCCAACAGCTCTCCCTTCAAAGGCTCTGCTGCCACTGCCAGCCCAAAGATGGCCTTGAGGGACTCAGTGAAGCTCAAGACTAGATATCAGCTGAGCCTCACTCCGCACATCAGGAGCCTGCAGTTGTGCTTGAAAAGGAGGAGCCTGATAGTTTCTCAGGTAGGATGGGAAATATCACTAATGGCACATTCAAGATAAATCCTTACAGTTTCTGCTATGTATGACTTCTGTGCTATACTGAAGCCTGCTCACCATTTTTATCATTTATTCCTGAACAAGCGCTTCCTACTGTGTATTTCAGGGAGGGAAGCATAGTCCTTCACAGAGATGGTAGAGGTTTATGCCACCAGAGCTGAACACCCTAGAATAAGTTTCTAAAAGTTATCTTCCTGGCAAGCTGAGGTTCTCAGTGCAGTAAAACCCAAAGGATTACCCCAGTGCACTAGCTTAAACCTGACTCTCCTAAAATTTCCAAGCAAAATTTTGAAACAAAACATTGTAACCATAGTAATCAATCCAAGTGTGCCCAGGAACACTCTTGCACCCTAGGTCATCTTTGCTAATAAACCTTTAGACTGTGTCCTAGTATAGAAATGGGCTTTTCACACCGTTCCTTTTACTGAAATCCCATGTGTGTCCTGGGTGTTAAACTGCCCAGGGACTATTCCCAGTACATAGCATTCAGTCCCCTTCTCATGGTGGCTAGAGCAGCTGACTAGTAAGCTACTCCAGAGCAATTGGCCTCCATACCCAGCAGCTTTCCTCAGAATGTTTAACTTGGTGGGATAGCCATAGACTGAGCATCTAAATTAAGGCTCTGAATTAATATCTAGGGAGCTAAATAAAAGTGGCTTCATTCTCCAAGTTGTGGAGTACCCCAAACTCTTGCTAAGATCAGTGACAGCAACAGGCTTCTAGTGTTTCTGAAAATAAATCTTGCTTTATTTGTGAAGAGTTTTAGAAGTCTGATGTTAGACTTGGAAATTTCAACCAAGCTCTGTGTGACAGTTTTTAATATTGGATGGATTATTCCCATAATCCTTATGGAAAATGGAAACATCCATTTGCAAACAAAACACCAGGCGGACATGTTTGCACTAGCAGAAGTTGGATGTGGCTGAAAATTTAGCCTTGTATGGCACAGGAAGCATATTATTTGAATCTTAGCTGCAAAAGTTAGTACCTATAAAATCTCAGCCAGTGAGATAATAAATTCTGAAACAAAAGAGAGCAAAGCCTTTGCAATTCATGATTTGCATCTGTTTCTTGAAATAAGAAGCAGGTTGTGGCTATTCTTTGTCATATCAGGTGATAACTAAAATGTGGAAAAGGATTATTTGATTGTAGTCCATGGCTGTTATTAATTCATTTGAAAATCCTCTGCTTATGGCTCATTTCCCAGATGAATGTGGTTTCTGCACATGGAATTGCAGAACAGCCACTTGCTACTGATACTCTTTAGTCACGAAAGTAGCCAGTGATTACCCAAAATGAAACCCATGCACATTTTCAATATGCTATCCCGTTTATCTCTGATTATTTACTTCAAACTATACAGTGATTTCTTAGCATGATTGAGTTACAGTGTGCTTTAATTTTAAACCTCTCACTTTATAAGATAAGTTATATGTTTGTTACCTGGATATGAAATCCTACTTTCTCCATAAACATAACTTTCTGAAGTATTCTTATTAATCATTGTTGCCACAGCAAAGCGACTGGAGGCAAAACAAGAAGTCAGCAGAAATTAACACAAATAATGAGAGAAATGGAGTCATTGCATGGACACACTGCTTTTAATCTGTAATGAATACTGATGCTTATACCAGAAACAAAACTATCCTGGTGGTCTTCATCTCTTCTTCAATCAATATCCCATCTGCATCTTAAAAAGCAAGCTCTCTCCCTTCACAGGAATGGTGTTTATGACCGAGGCTGTCAACTGGCTCTAAGTGGTATCATTCTCATGGCTTTCATAGAGCTACCCTGCTGTAGGCCAGTTTAAGATCTCAATATAAATACCAGGGTTGTCAAAGGGCAATGTGAAGGTATGTGAAACACCTGTCGGAATACAGTCGGATAATCACCTCTTTTGACAATCTAGTTATGCTGTGTTTGGTGCACCCCAGGATGTCATTTGCCCTCTGGGCTGCCAGGGCACACTCCCAACTCCTGTTCAAACAGCTGTCAGCCAGCACCCCCAGATCCCTTTCTACGGGGCTGCTCTTCAGCCACTCCTCTCCCAGTTTATACTTGTGCCTGGTGGCAGGTGATTTTTTTGGCACTTTGTCTCCCTCAGTTTCAATACTACAGTTCTTTAGCTCCGTGTCACTGAAAGGAGATATCGTGGAGCTGGTGTTTTATAAATACTGAGTTCAATGCTGATTTACTCAGGTCTGATACTGATATCACTCCATTAAATTCCCCCCTAATTTTAGGACTGTCTGAAACATCTGAGACTGCCGTTATGTCATGTTTTACTGCTTGTAAAACAGGGATAGTGTTACCTGCCTACTTTGTTCTGCACCGCAGAGCCTCCACAGGCAAAGTATTGTATAAATGTTCTGCATTTATTATTTCAAATAGTAAATCAAGGGCAGGACAAGTAGAGCAAGCTGGAACAGGTCTTAAATCTGCAGACATAAGCAGAGTTGTGTGCATGAAAGGTTTCAAAAATAATATAAAAAATGTGAGACTAATTCTATGTAGTGAAGGAACAAGAGTAATTGAAGAAGTGTAGGGGTGAGATGGCAATCATGGGAATTATCACTTGCACAAAATTAACTGCATCAGTGTTTTGCAAGCACAAAGGACATGAATATGAAGGATCAGCCCAAAAGACTGGAAAAGTGATCCAGCAGAGCTATAGCAAAAGCCAGAGTCTTGGTGTCTACTGTTAGAAATTAAGGTTTTTATGTTTTTGCTTCATTATGAACTAAATGAACATTACTGACAGGACTCTGCTTATATTGGCATAATTCATTTCCCCACAAAAAAAAAAAATCCTGCACCAGCTAAATCCATAGGAAAATTTCTATTAAATAAAGAATTAGGTCACTGCGTATGGCTTCAGACAGCCATCACATCAATGCTATATGGAAATGTAGCAGTGCCAGACTTCCTGGAACTCAGGTAGTTTGATATAATTCATTTTTCTGAAGAGCTACAACTCCATTTCCAGATGCAGATCAGGTGTGCTTCTTCAGCAGATGTAGAGGAATGTCAGTTTATGTGAAGTAGGATAGTTATTTCTACAGAGCATATACAAAGGTACATATAGAAAACACAAAGAGGCCTATCTTCCTGTCTCTAAGTATGCCTTGCCTGAAAGGGAAGATCAGTTTTGGATGTGACAGAACCAGTATAGGAATACTCTGGGTTTGAACAGTATATGTAAAAGATACCCAGCTCAAGGATGCTGTTCAGTACAGCTCTATTAAGATCTCTGTGATGACAGATTAAAAACATATCTTAATCAGAAACATCTTTTCACCAAAAGAGAAGGTTTGCAGGAATGGTTGCTTTACTTTATCCCAGGTTTTTGGGATTTTCATGTAGTTTAACAATAGAGGCCTGAAATACCTAGTTAACTCCTGTGAGAATAAGATAAAATAAGTTAACTGTTAAAGTAATTATGTCTCACTTCCTTAAGGGAATAGTTGTGATTGAAACCCTTCTAACAAACGTCTTCCTCTTTGCTTTCTTAATGGCAAAGAAGGAAGCCGTATGCTGAGGCCAGTGGGCATTGACACGGAGAAACTTTGTGTGGGAGCAGTACGTAGAACTACAAAGAGTAGTGTTCCTCCCAGGTTTCTCCCTGATGCAGAAATCCACCAGTGTTCAGTGCTGCTGCAGTCACTTCTGGAAGTTTCTGAGGCTCCTCAATGCCCACTAAAGTAAAAGGGAACCCAGGGTGTGCTCAACTGTTAAATGTTCACCATTTTGTAGAAACTCTCAGAGTCTATAACATGAGAACGTGGTGCCTGGGACTGGTGTTTGAAGGTTTGAACATTGAAGATAATTTCCCTCTTTCCACTCAATATCTGCAAAACAAGAACCTTACACAAGAATCATGTTGTTCCTCAAGCAGACTTCAGCTATAGCTCAGAGAGGTAAGGAAAACACATTCATTTCTTGCCATTGCTGTCCAAAATATGCCCAGCATATTAATACAGGCTGTAGAATTCAGGCTGTGTTTCTCTTTTTGTGGAAATACTCAAAGTCATCAGAACATATAATACTTCCCAAAAGCCCAGAGCTATTTGCAGCAACCAACAGTATTTTCTGAATCTGACATCTTAAATCTCAGACCTCCAAAAACCAGGAAATAGCAGAGATAAGCCATACACAGACACTATTTACCCAAACAATTTTAATTCCGCTGACCCTGAGTGATGCAATAGAAAGGGGGAAGCACCTGCCAGTAGTTTAGCTCTACCCAGCTTACTAACTCTAAGTGTCCTGAAGGGATGAAGATGATATGGAGCAATCAGGAGAGCGATGATTGTGATGTGAAGTGCTTCAGGCATCTTCTGTGTATGTTGAGAAAGGAATATCTGCAAATGTTCCTCAGCAGAGCTGCTATGCCTCGCTTCAGCAATGTGCTGAATATATTGTGCCAGAAGCTTAGCATCATTTCTCTTTTCATCTTGGGGATTATAATTTGTTAAATGTGAGATGAGTGAAAACTCTGGGGTTTATCCTGGGAAAATGAAAGAGGGGCGTTAGATGACATTGTGTATGAAGGGTGAGGGGATTACAAAATGAATTGGAATAACCATAAATATTAACAAATGTGTTGCTTTCTCAGAGCATGGGAAGTATTTTACAGCAAGCGTTTCCTGCTCTAGTCCTTTCAAAGACAGCACGTGTGTCTGGTAAAGGCACACTATATCACTGAGAGATGGAAGAATTATGGATGTGCTCCTCACCTGCATTTAGAGATTTGGGATGAGTGAACTCAACAATGCAGAAGGACATGAGGCATCGTGGGCAGCCTTGTATCTAATTAACAAGTTCTGCTACTCTATTTCTAAGGGTCTGGTTTGCTTCCTTTGGTAGAACACAAAATGTTTCTCAAACAAGATACTAGTCAAGCACAAATTTTTTTACATGGAGCTATGACTGTGTTTGGATAAGAAAAAAGTATACAACTTCATTCTGAAATGTTCCTTCATCTCTTGTATACATTGTAAGCATGGTGTGGAGGGTATGAATATGCTTGAAAATGTATTCAAAGGTTCATTAGACCCCTGAAAAAAAATCACAATTGTAGTCACTGTTCTCACATGTTAACACTTCTATTCCAAGGTGGGAACAATGATTGTTAATTACAGATGTGAAAATCATCTCTCTAAACATGAATCTCTCAGCAGAATGAGAATATCCATGAGTATAAATATAGATGCAAACTGTTTTCTTGCTATCACTGCTACACAGCAGCACTAGTGCATGAGATCCCACGATGTGTGTCAGGGATACTTGATGGCCTTTTCAGAAAGACAAGACAAAACCTACAAAAGAACAGAAGTCCTCAGATTCATAGGTATTCACAAGACAGAAAAAGGGAATGCAAAAACCAATGTTAAATTGACAGTTGCTGGCAGTTCACACACTTCCAAAACCAGAGCACACTACTGCATGCAGGAAGCTCACCTCATGCATGCCTCACGTCAGTAATTGTTAGATCTCACAAGAAAGCAAAGAACAAAGTCCCCACATCCCAGCTACCCTCTCTCATCCTTTGGGCATGTCAACTTCAACTTAGCTTAGGACCAATAAACTCTTTCTTATGTACTTCTACACGCTTCCTCGATTAATACTTGCTTTGCTCTTTGCAAGCATTTCTATTTGTAACTCATTTTATTTTGTGAGTACCTTCTTAATTTTCTGCTCAGTTCAGATGAGTTCAGTCCCCACTCTCACTGTCACCTCCAAGAATATCCAAGGTTGGCAGATACACAGATTATAACAATATGAATATCTTAAAGCAATGGAATTATTTTATTTCCTTTTGGTTTAACAAAATGGAACCACATTAAGAAAAGATTAAAAAGAAATCCATTGTGTTTTCAGAAAAGAGTCTTCTCATTTTCAGACATTGTACATAGAAAAGCAATTAGCTGATTTACATGGTAAAGTGAATCTTCAGTTCTTAAAAATATAGCCCAATGTTATCAACAATCTAATCTGTAGAAATACAGAGGCTACAAACTCAGTTCTTCACTTAAAAAATTGATTTAAAGTGTGATTTAAAACCCATTACTGTCAGTAGAAGACTTTCCACTGACTTCGAAAGGGGTTTGCATCAGACCATTACAGATGTAACATTTCTGGCTCTGTGGAAGAAATAGAAGCCAGGCATGAAAATTAAATCACTTAACTGTGGATTGTGGACAGAAGAAAAACACATTCAGCATATTAAGATGAAACATGTCTTTTCCTCTAATGTGTGGAGGAACACAAACAAGAAGAGCAATACTCTAACTTTCTAATAAATTACTTATTTAAGCACTGGTGTATGCTTAAGTGGCAGACATGAAGATATTTTCAGACAGACCACTCCATCCTGTCATTTGGCACCTTGTTGCCACAGCTGTCTTCTGCTTAATTCTAGTCACACCTCTCCTTTGATAGCACTCTTGTTGTAAAGTCACCTTGTGGGTCCATGTGATTACAGGAGAACTCCACCAGAAATATGTTCTCTGTGGCAGTGGATAAACTGTGGGGTATTTACAAGGCAGTTTTCATAAGGGTGAGAAACAACAGGACAAAAAGACCTGCTGGAGGATTAAATGGAATGGCCACCCAGCTAGTTTTTCAACATATTATCAGTTCAGCTTGCTGATAAGAAGGAATAAAGCTAGAACCTCTGCATCTGTTTTTTATTCAAATTAAAATAATGAAGATGAAAAATACCATACCCTAGCCATTAGACTTTACTCCATCCCGAGAAAGATACCACAGTTCCGGAGGTAATGAGCTTCTCAAAAACACTGCAGTTTGCCTGCTAGTACAGTAGCCATTTCCTTCTTGACTGTAGGTGCTGAGAAACTTTCACAGCTGTTGTGTGGTGTTCTAGACAACCAATGTTAGCAAATGTTCCTTCACGTGGATTTCTAAAATAAGCAAATTAAGAACTTTTGCTGATCTCTTTTAAAGAGAAAACCCCAAACTTTTATAAGGATAAGGAGGTATAAGAATATGTATGCTGGCCCGGAACAAATGCTTTTTTTTTTTTCCCCTCCTCTGCAGTATACTTCCCTCTGAACAGTTCTTCTAAGAAAAGCTGAAAGTTTAAAATAAACCCATGACTCCTGGAACTGTGACTTTGATGAAAACAAACAAACAAACAAAAAACATGACAAGATTTTTCTGAAAAGATCAGAATAGAAATAAATACTCTTCACTACAATTAAACTGAAAAGTTGTAGGAAAGAGATGACAGATACATAATTAAAAAATTCTGCACAAGGTATTCAATTCATAGGTAATGAATACTTCTCTGCATTCCCTACTGGGAAAAAATGTATCCTGTTCAACTTACAGAAGACTGAAAGGAGTCATATGAACCTTCAAATCTGTAAAGGAAAGCAATAAATTGTTTTTTGTTTTGGGGGGGAATGGACACACAAATTGTAAGATTAAATGAATATTTATTTTAAACTAACAGAATTTCCCAACTATTACTCATGCAAACAGATTGCCTAGAGAGACTGCTGAATTTCCTGACTGAGGCTGGAGAAGAGAAAGATTAGTATAGGTAAAGAGGGATAACAATTGAGACAGAGGGATGGGCTAGATGAGTTATGTCCCTCAGAATTCTGCTGTTTTATGATTTACTAAGCACCATTTTTCATTAGCTATGAGTTACTCTGGGGTTCAAATGTTTTTGATTGTCCATTACCCCCTTAAGACATGGGGTATTATCATAAGATAGGAAATACTTCTCACAGAGAAATTGCTCAGAACATCTTCACCTCCACCAGTGACACCCCAATTACCCTACTGTCATCTCTGATGAGAAACGGCTCATGATCACGAGTCTGGTCCTGAATAAATGACTAGACAAAGCATCTATGGACACAGTAGACTCTCCCTTCATCTGAAGACTTTAAAACAGGAAGAGCCATCAAGATTAAGCAGATTTATGGAAATGAACAAACACATTTATTGTCCTGCCTATGATGGAGGTCAGACTAAATTAATATTACTTGTGGTTTTCAGCGAACCATGACCACACCAACACTTGATGGCTGGGGGATCATCAGAAATGGAAACTCCTGAAGGGCAGAAAGCCATATCTGCCTGTTACAGAGATGGACTATAACCCTAGCTGGCCTTTTTCCTCTTTAATTCCCTTGTCTTCACCAATAAACAAGCAACCTTGAGCAATAAAACCATGAGGAGGAAAACTTGCTGACTAATGAACTGGATTTTTTTCTCACTCCTGGCCTTGCTGGGCCATTCCATCAGTTTAGAAGATCATTAATCAACAAATCTCTTTCATTTTACCTTTGCCTGGAATATGCAAAGGTTCACACTTTGTATTAATGTCATACACATACAGTTTATAAAGACTTATTCAATGAATAAATATACATTTTAATAAATGATTTAGTAGTTGTTATAAAATCTCCTTGGTCAACAGACTGCCTATAACTATGGCTTCTCAGCTTTCTCTACCACTTCTGTTTTGGTATTCTGCTCAGTTACTTTTACACAACGTTTATTATTATCAATCAATTTAGCTTTTTAAAATATTCCTTCATGTATAATGTGACTGAGAAGACTGAAAATGTTTTATTTTAAGACTCCTTCTGATACCAGAAAACAAAGACCTTATTTTTTCTCACTCCTCTTACTTAAGAGAAACAACAGAAACCAATGCAACTGCTAGCAAACATATATTAGTCTCTTGGCTTTATTTCTGAAACTTCTCTATTAGACCCCACTTAATTAGATGCATAAATCCTGTAAATGATGTCAATGTTCATAATTAAATGAGACAATTTCAAAATCAACTGCAGCACAAAATGTAGATAAATGTGAGAAGGAACAATACAGGACTGCTCTATTATAAATCTGTGTGACTAACGCTACCATAGTGAAGTAGTAGAGAACCTATAACATCTGCTTCATACATATGAAAATTCAATTAAATTATCAGCCATGAATTACTGTAGCATAAATATCAACAATGAAAACTTTGACCTAATTATTTTAAGATTTTTTAAGCAGAAAAAAAGGTCATGTTTCAGTATGGTGAAGTTGGTTGATTCATTTTGTGATGCTTAAACAGCTTAATCCTGTAAAGCCTTTTAAAAATGTACCTTTCACCAATGGCAAGAACACAGAAAGGGGTGTGGGGAGATTATGGATTTAAAAATTTACTGCTGCTCAAAATAAAATCAAATAACATAAAAATAAAAGGCAGTGTTTTAACTGTAAATTGTCTTAGCAATCAAAGCTCTATTAATTGGGGCATTTTATATCAACTCAGGGTCCATATCCAAGCCCAAGGTGCATCTTACTGTCTCTTTAGAATAAATATCTATTTTCATGAAAATGATAGATAGTTCTGTCATTCCCGTAGTTTGGTGGAAGGAAGAGGAGCTTAGGAAAAAAAAAAAAATGTCCAGGGAAGAAGGAGTTTGAATGTTTTCACCCTCCATGTATTCAAAGCATACAGGACTGACAGCAAGGATTACTTTATTACTTTGCTTGCAGTATGTATAAATATGTATTTCTTTGTATATTTACACATGTGTGAATATATGTACATATGCATATATTCATATAGAACAATACATCCCTCTCATTTTGCTCCCTTTCTGAAACAGGCCAACTTTTGACCACACTGACATCTAGCCAGACTGCCATCCTTAGGGAATATACATCAGACAGATACTATCCCTTCAGATCAGAAGTGAATTTTAATATTTATCCCCAAATAAATCTTGATGACAGATGGACTGTTCTTTCCATGAATAATAATTAGGAGTTAGGTCCTCCAACTGGATCTGGCAGCTCTCTTGCAAAAGCAAACCTCAAAGTCTTTGGGCAGATGCTCAAGTCTGCCACCATAAAGTCTCAGCTGAAGGACTGACTCCTTCATGGGTAACATCTTACAGTGCTCCATGATTCAGTGCTTCAGAAATATACTGCTCCTGATGTCATATTTACTGCTGTGATAAACATGGAGAACTGAGTCCAGGGACACAATTAGACACTTGTCCCATGTCCACATTCCCCACCTTGGTAGTACCAGATAATGGCATGTTCTGCTGTTCTTTATAGGCTGCCAAATCCATTGTCGGTGCTTAACAAATAGTAATACTAATAGGACATATTTAAGGCACTGACTTTCTGTTATCAAATGACAAACAGCTAGATGGGAGTTTCACTTCAGGGATCTATTCCTGAAGGCACTCAAGTAAAGTGTCTAAGCAGAGACCTTCATCTTGCATTAAAGGAGCAGTTCAGTTTGTCCTGGGCCCTTACTTGTGCACATGGAAGAGTATAAAAAGTGCTCTTCTCCTCATCTCCCAAATACAATATCAAGGGCTCAGGTACAAGGGTAATCCTTAGGCCTAATAGACAGCTGACAAAACACATCCATGAACATGGAAATTGTTGCAAAGTTTAAAGATGGCATGGCTATAACATAGCTGCTTTTTGTGTGTGGAGAAGGCAGCTCACTGCCCTGGACTTTCCCAAATTTTTCCTGGAAGAAGGAAACCCAAACTCACAAATGCCACTGAATTTTTATTCAACCAGACTTGTACTTCCACATGTCTAAGGAGAAAGCCCTTTAGACACAGAGGGTTCAATCCTTAGGTAATATTTAGCTCTGAAGGAGAGAAAGCTTTAAGAAGGGTAAGCTGAACCTCTGAAACAAATTTGCCAAAAGAAACCCACAGGCCACTCCAAAGCTTGCACTCTGAAAGAAGAGTTGAGGAGAAAAGTGCTCAGTATGTGTGGGAAGGTGCCAGCAGTCAATCATAGCTCAAATCTGGCTGGAGACAAGCCAGCTCTGATTCAGGTGCTGTCTTACCAACTGTAATTGCATGGCTGCCATATCAGCTGGCTGGACTCCAGATGGCTCAAAGCACAGGTGAGGAAGATGCAGACACAACTGTCTGCACCCCTCCAGACAGACATGCCCTCAGGCTTGATCAATCTTGCGTTGAGCTAGAGCCCAATATTTGCTTCTACACAGGTTTACCGTATTGCACCCTGCAGCAAGCCTGGTAGTGCACAGCTTTTACAGCATGTTTAATGCCTGTTGTATTGCTTGCATAAAGTACCAGAGCAGAAGAGAACCCATGGTGCTTCAAAGCAGCATGGATCATATCCCCTTACCTTCAAAAAGCATATTTTCTTCCTGAAACTTGCTTCTGGTCCTCTTCATTGCCATGTGGTCCACTGTAGCCCCTTTTGTCTCACATTATCTAGAGTGCTAGGTATTGATGTTCTGATGGTCAGTTTCTGAGAATACACCTCTGCTGTCTGGACATTCTTTTATCATACAAACCCACATTATTTAACAGAGAAAAAACAACAACAAGACCACAAAAAAAAAAAACCAAAACACAAACAAACGAAACAAATAAAACCCAAAACAGAATAAAACCAAACCAAAACCAACAAACACACAAAAAAACAACCAAACAAAAAAATACAAAAAAACCCCACAAACAACCAAACAAGCCAGTCATCATACAATTCTGCCTTGAGCCTGAAACAGGAGAGAATGAGCTGCTTCTGACAGATGCCACATAAAGCATCACCTGCAAATGGTGATGGTCTGAAGTGCTCAGGACACCGGCATAATGCACCTGCATAAACGAAACTGAGTTTCACCTCGCCCACACACATACACACACATGCTTGCTGGGCTAATGGACAGCTCTTCCATGGCACAGCATCAGCGTATTATCAGTGTTTGATTTAAATATCTATTGTAGAGAAAAACATACCAAACCTGTATCATAGATTTGCTTCCAACCAGAAGGCAAATGGAGTGCTACTAGATACAGAAAGCCTCTGTTATTAATTGACATATAGGTCCTATCCATGTAGATAGCTAATATGGGGACTTTTGCTTCTACTACTAACTGAGCTCTATATGGAATAAATGGAGTCAATACAGTGAACAGAGTTTATAGTAATAATCTGGGTCAAAAATAGCCATCTACTGTGTGATATGCTGCTGGGCTGCTGATGACAATTGTTCCCTAAGCTCCAGTCTGTTGCCATATAAGCTGTACAGAGGGCATTAAAAGTTAGATGCGGCATACCCACACTTCTAGCATTTGACAACAGCCTGCTATGGCCCGTACAGATACCTTTCTTTAGCTGCACTGATACTTTATTCATGTATATTAGCAGCTGATTTCAGTTATAATAGCAGATTTAACATGTCAGCTTTTAGAAAATTTCCTCTCTGTCATATAACTGAACCTGGCATCACCATTGATTTTTAACAGCCCTTGCTTGTTCACCTTTTCTTGTACATGAAATTATGAGTGATGCAAATTGCTAACACATGCAGCAATAAGCTCCTGTCACTCTCCCATTACTGCATCTCACACCCCTGCTGAGTCCCAAATCTACTTTTTAAATTTTTAATTCACTGACATCAGGAAACCCCTAAAGCTTTTACCATGCCCAAAAGCAACTGCCCTCGGAGCTCACTGTCATCTTGGTGAGATTCCTCTGATGGAAAGCAGACCTCTACTTGCAGCATCTATATCTGAATGAGTCACTCTCACTAAAAAGAGTACAATTCACTGCATCCTCATCATATAGTTTTCTCCTGCAGTTTTGAGTGTTTCAGTGTGACACATACTTAAATATACATTAACAAAAGGCTTTTTTCAATGAAATTAGAAAAAAAAAAAAAAAAAAAAAGACAGAAAAAACCCACTTGGATCCAATGTTCTTAATTTCATTAGTAGGTTAACAAGACCAGACAGCAGAACTGTGATACTTCTGTTCCAGGCAGACTTCAAATTCACACCTATTATGATCCAAAATTATGGTTTTAATTAATATGTTCCCTTTCCCAAAAACATTAAAAGAAAATCTTAACATTAAAGTACTAGATGTGCTGAGATTCAGAACTAGTCAGAGCCCTTTGTGTGTTGATCTTGTTATGGTCTGGCTTCTCAATTTGATTACACTGCTGTAAATCACAACCTGGTCAATAATGTCACACAGAAGCAGTGCAGTCAAGAAAAATACTGGAACCAATATAGGATCTATATGAACTTCATGTCCCAAAAATGCAAGGCCTCGTGTGCTCTAAATATCCTGACTCTTACTATTTTTTGCAAGTATTTTTATTCTCTCAGTGTGTTTGTGTCATATGTTTACACTTTTTGCCTACTGATTAATTCTAAATTTTTACAGAAATGTGTAAAGCAGCCTTGATATAACATACTAAGAATCAGCCTCCAGTCAGGTAACATAAATGGTAAGATAGATGCCAAAACACTGTGTTATTATTGTATTGTATGCATATATGAGGATGAATTCGACACAGCGGCTTGTTGGGTTGTTTTTTTATATTCATTCTTTGACAGTGAATTTGATTTAGGAAAGAGTCATTTAGGTAACTAGAAGTCTAAAGCTATCTCTCTCTATCTGAACAGTAACTTCTGCAGTCAGGACCTACCTGTCTCTATTGTTTGTATATCTGGCAGATGTCTGTGAGGAAAACACCCCACTTGGTGAAAAATCTTTGAACGGCAACCAGCCTGGTGTCAGCACAACTGAACAGTTTCCATAATTCACACCCTATGAATATCCAGAAAAGAGCACCATTTTCACACTGTAGCTTCAGTTTTTCAGTCTTCCTGAAACTTCAGGAGCACCTTTCTTCTGAAAGATGAAAACTACCAGCATGGTCAAGAGTAGACATTGAATTCAGTAGCCAAGGACTAGAAAGCCATATGGGACTTGGGGGCCACTGGAACCATCCCTGTCTCTAAATGCCTTTGATATTGCACCCTCCAGGACTATTTTATGGTTGTTTTTTTCTACAGAGGATATGACTCTACTGGAAAAATTACTTCCTGTCCAGTCTATATGTGTTGAACCATCACAAAGGGTAGCTACTCTACAACTTTATAAATATGCATATGTATTTGTATGTTGGCATTCAAGAGACCTTGACTGATGTAGGTACCAAAAAAAAGGGAAAAATGAGCCTTACTTTTCAGAGTTTGTCATCCCAACATAAAACAAGAGGCAAATGGATTTATTTAGGAAAGCCTAAAGAGAAGACGAGCTTCTGTTTCTATTCATTCAGCTTCATTTCAGACTGACACTGAGCAATGAAACAGTTAAATATTCTGGATTAAACATTTATCTTAGAGCATATGCATTTTCACAAATAAATTAAATTTTCTTGTTTAATCTCTGCTTTTCTTCTAATTATCTCTCTCCACACACATTAATGGCTCACAGCTAGCATCTCTCTTCAAGCAAGATGATTATGAAGTGCCTGTTGTTATTGGTCTTTCTTTTTTCTTTATTTTTGTCCTCCTGGAGATGATATGCAGAAGCAGTTATAAGAATATATATAAAAAGCAAGAATAGACCAACAATTTAGGCACCTTCTAGAATAGGACATGACTTACATTTTTGATAACACATTTTTAGAGATTCTTTAAAATGACAATTCATGTAGTTCTTCTTCCACTTCACAATAAATCATTGCTCTTTCAGCTTAAACATTGTGTGCATGTGTGGGTAATGTTTTGGAACTGAATAACAGGTAAGACTTTATTACAAAGAAGCACAGCTTAATTACCTGTGCATTTTAGAGGTGTGGCTATGACAATGGGTAAGAAATGAGAAAACTCAGGCCAAAGGATGTAAATAACAATTTCTAGGAGTTACATGGCTATGACAAAGGAACCACAGGACTGGACTTTAAAACTTCTTCATTTCAGTTGCATAAAAGGTAAACACAACACTTTGCTCCCCTGATGAAAGACAACTTCCATCCCTAGATTGGACTTTGAAAAGTCTTCATGAGCATTTCCTTTTAAATACAGAAACACATGTATAGATGCAAATACATATATGATAGCAATATATAAAAATAGTAATACAAAGCATTTGTATTACTGTCTTCTACTGTGAAGAATTAGATCTACCCACATGAATATTGTTGCATATGGACTATGCTCTCCCTTTCCTGGTGGTGTGAATCTTTAAGTGGACATGTCCTTTTGGAAAGTGACAGTCTTATAATCCTTGAATGGACAGAGGTATACATTGGTAGACAGAGAGCTATAATCCACACACATATACACTCTTCTGTGTACCTCTAAAGTGTGTTATTAAGAGCATTGTCCAAATGTCACTTAAACACTGACAGACTTGGGGCATCAATCACCTCTCTAAGAAGCCTGTTACATAGTATAACAATAAAATTATTTTAAAGCATGATAATAAGCTTTAACTTTTTGTCAGCCCTGAACTGGTCAGGCAGTTACACTAGATGATCACTTTAGGTCCCTTCCAATGGAATTACTCTTCTATTCTATATGATTCTATTCTATTCTAGCCAGGGAAGTTCCTGACTTTGTCCTCAGTCTGAATACAAAGTATAAAATGAATAAAAAAACAAAAAAAAAAAACCAAAAAAAAAAAAAAAAAAAAAAGTTTAAACTACCATCTCCATATCACTGTGCAGTCTAATCCTGAAGTGTTTTTTCATCGTTTCAAAAATATGGCTTTCAATTGACTTTCCTTCATATATATCACATCACAAACAAGTACTTCTCACTCACATTTGTGTTCTGCTATCGCAGCTCATCAGAGCATTTGGCTATCATTTGGCTCAAAGCGTCTCCAACCTTGCCAATTAATTGATGAAGAACCATTATGAGACGAATATATCATCTGCATTTTAACTGCTTGAATGGAAGGTTATTGAAGTAATAACTGGCAACATCAAAACCATTAATAAAATATGTGCTGGGAATAGCAAATTACAAATTTCTGTACCTAGTTCCCAAAATAAATTTGCTCTTGAAAGTAGTTTTAGCACTCATGATGACATAGATGAATGATGCTGATTAAAAAGGAGTGAAGAAAAGATTATCACTTTAGCATAGAAACCACTGGCATCATTATCAACTTCATCTAAATAAAAAATGTTAAATTTTTCAGGGGCTTCATAGCCCTGCTGTGAAATTGCAGGTGTCACTGTATACTGGTAGTTGAGCACAACATAAGGCAAAAACGGAGATAAAGTAGGTTAGACCAGGAACAAAAAGCCGACAAAGCGTGAGAAGAGGTGGTAGATCTGCGATTTTAAAATAAGCTGTTCATGGGCTTCCTTTTGTGAATGAAATATTTGTATTGCTTCTGCTGGTGATGAGATGTCCATTACAACATGAACAGACAGAATCACTTTGAAGAAGCCAATATCTAGTTAATGAGTAATGATGTAAATTATCAAGAGTGCTTAATGCTGTTATAACAACCCAAAGACATGAATAAGCTTCCTAGGGAGGGAGTGAATAGGCCACGGGACTCAGAATTGCTCTCTCTCTGACACATATTTGCAGGGAGGTCATAGGTGTGCCTCTTTCCTTCTCTATATGTTTCTTTCCTCCCCCACTCTCTCTGTCTTCTTGTCAATTTAAAATTTAAACTCTTTGCAGCAAGACTGGATCTCACCATGTGGTTTGTGCAGTCCCTTGCACAATGAGGTACCAATGTAATGCAAATCGCAGTATTAAATATTCATACAAAAGCTTCATAGTGTGACT
Organism: Todiramphus chloris collaris; assembly: GCA_025345505.1. NCBI lineage: Eukaryota > Metazoa > Chordata > Aves > Coraciiformes > Alcedinidae > Todiramphus > Todiramphus chloris. The sequence continues at coordinate 2,827,989 of JANVCC010000152.1, read as the reverse complement.
GCCTGAAATCAGAACAATCAGGGAACAGGCATAAGCTGAGTGCCTAGGTAAGATGAAGCACAGAGATTTCTATTACAATTGCAGCCTCATTAGAGGAAGTGTGCTGACATAAGCTGTGTTTTCATTGTCGTAAGCCCAATTTCATAACCATGTATTACAGTTATGAGTTCTCCTAGCAAGCCATAATGTTTTCACTTTTGGCTCTGCAATCACATATTGTTAGCTTAAGACATTTTAAATTTATAAATGGCTCTGTAATAAGTGGTCTTTTCAGCTATAAAATTGTTCCTTAAAAAATAATCTGAGTCATTGGTCACCGGAGCCAATGTCACTGCACAGCAAATAAATTTTGGCAATAAATTAGAAGTTAACTACATAACTGCATGCAATTCCTTCAACTAAGAATTAGTCATATATTTTCTTTCTGTCTAATAAAAACACCACTAAAATGCTATGTAATGTTCCTGTTCCTATCTGATGCTTTGTTTCAGAAACCGTAAGGGATGACTCCAATAATGAATAATTAGCAGCAGTTTGCAGGACTTTGTGCTGAGAATTTTATCTGGAATACCTGGATTGATTCAGCCAGTTTAGGAAAACTTGCCTTACTTTATAATTCAGAAAAGGAGACCAAAAAACCACATGTGAATGGCTCAGTAATACAAAAATACACTGAGTAAAATCAAATTCACGCTCAAAAAAAAGCTTTTTATTGGCCCTTTATTGAACGATTGAGCTTGTCTCTGGATATATTATCTGTCTATTTAATCTGTAAGCCATTCAAGGCAGCTTTTATCTCTGGTTCATCATGAAGCATTCTTTTCTTGTAAATTTTAGCTGTGAAAACTCATTCTTACTGGATACTTCCTTACTGAAACTGTTTCTTTTTGGAGGAAGAAAACAAGGCTGGTGTTCCTCATAATGAGTTTCTATGCAGTAGAGTTTATACACATATATTTTTATCACAGTGGGCATGAATTGGAATCTCAGGGATTTGACTTGCAGTTTATCTTGCATTTTAAGGCTTTAGACCACAGGGCTTCAGCACGCTCTCTAAAGGCAGACTTATTTTCAGAAATGACCAGTAGCACTTCCACCTGAAAGACAATTTGGCAACAGAATTAACGTCAAATCCAGCATTTACAGATTATCGTCATTTTAAGAGATCACAGCAATCCATTACATCTTTATCATTCTTACCTTCTTCTGATGATTGATAAAAAAAACAAATCCACAAGAGACAATCTTCCTCAAAATCCTTATGGGTGAAGCTATGAAATGGGAATGAAAGCATAGCAGGGTTAGTGAGGTTGTGTTGCCATCAGCATGACCAGGTAGGGATCAAAAAACACCCAAACCCCTTCATTCCTGTCAGAATTATGCACTGAATTTGAGAGTGTGCAGAAACCTTGTCCACTGTAGGCACAGAAATGAAGCAGCACTCAGAAGCATCCTCAAAGTTCACCTTCATGAGAGCTCATGAGATCCGCATCTTTCTCGCTCCAGTCCAGAACAAGCAAATAGAAAGCTAGTGGGGACTTGCACTCTTGTGGCTTCTCCATAGCTGTTGCACTGGGATGTTCATCAGAAGGCAGTGATTGTGGTTTTGGTGGCACTTGCAACAATATCAAAATGTATGGAAAGACTTTCCCTACTTTATATCGTTAAAGGACTTATATATATTTGTTAGGTGAACAGCATACTGTTGTATGTTATTATTATATACTGCTGCCAGCACATAATTACAGAATAATCATAATTATCATTATTGTTAGACATATGAATGTAGTCTAGTTATCTGTTTGTGTTACAGTAATATCTGACCAGTCCAACCTTTGACCAAAGTTCTACTAAAAGCTTCACCAGCTCCAGACTGTGGCTGTTTCACACCAAAATTGAAATTCCATACCCAATCTATTTTTCTCCAATCTATAAACTCACAGATACATCTTTGTGAGAGAGCCACTTGCTGATGATAATCAGAGAGGAAAGTTAATTTATTGCTTCCACATTCAAAAAAGAGAGAAGGGACAAGCAGCTGTTATGGGAGACCTTCACAGATGAAATGTCACAATGGTCAGACAGGAGAGAAAGCAGAGGTCAGATGTGGGAGTTAAGTACATTCCAGCTTTGCTGCTGGGATGCATATTGACACAATACTGTAGAGCACATCTCATTTCACTGCTATCCACAGAAAGAAAATCTGGGCATATGGCATGGCCAGAAAAACCGTGATCTGGATCCAGGTAAGTCCACAAGTCTTGACACAGCCAGAGAGATGAGCTGGCTGATGCTGTAGGCTTGGACCACATACTGGCAGTGTACAGAGCTAGGATATTTCTGCATTGATATTTCCAGGACTTTAAACTGACTGTACAAAAAAAATGCACAAGACTTTTTTTTCTTCTTCTTTTTTTTTTTTTTTTCTTTTTTTTTTATTGCCAGCAACTGTTGTTGCTACTGCTGGCTTCTGATTCAATAACAACACAGGCATATTTCTTTAATAGGAGAGGTTCCATGAGAACTTAATGTTCTGAGTGAGTTTATTCATGAACTGTGGAAACATCATTAACATTCATTCTGAGCAAAAGAACAGCTTTTACTGCATCCACATTCATTGGATGTCTCACTCGATCCCATATGTTGCCCATCACATTGAGCACTCATTCCCCTGGACCGTTTGCTCCCAGTAAACAGAGAGCATGTTCTGGGAAGTACAACAATGTATCTTGAGAAAGCAAACAGGTTTTAGCTGCAAGAGAAGCACAACAAAAATGTTTTGAGTGATGAAATGGAGACAGGACATTTTCAACTAGCTTCAGAGGAGTTTCTGTAAAACTAACACTGACCTATTAGACTTAAGAGTAGCATTTTATTAATTATGTGGAGAAGTGTTTGTGGCATAACTCAGCCTTGTAAATTCTGGGATTTGTCTTTTAACCCACACTGGGCAACTTTCTCTTCTGATTTAAGTGTGAATTTCCCAGATGAAATACTGAAAGGAAAAATATACCATCATCCTAAGGTTTTTTAAACCTTTTTTTACACACTAATCTATGATTCAGGCTATGCTTGAGGATTGCCACTACATTTATGATTTTGATACTTCTTGTACAAGGCATATTTCTTTCCATTGTAGTTTACAGTAAGTCCATTAAACACATACCAAGGGCAATTAGACATTATTGCAACTATGATATTTATTAATAGTTATCATCACCAAGTTATTTCACTACTTACCACCAGCTTCTTACTTTGTTTCTGACTAGAGTATCGCCCAAGTGTTTCCATAATGCCTACTTGCATTCCACTTACCCATAGTCACTATGAAAAAAAAAAACCAAAACCAGACACATAGAGTAAATACTACAAATAATAAACAGGTAAGTCATGATGGGCTACATCTTTGAGGGAAAAAAAAAAAAAAAGAAATAGGAAAAGTTAGTTTTCTCGTGGTTATGATTGCTGTATCAACATAACTCTTTACATCTTCTACTTGAATTCACTGTGACAGCTTTCCAAACCTGGATTAATCATCACATGAAGGTCACAAAAACTAGAAGGGGTGTATAAGAAACAAGAATGATGTCTGTAAGGTGCCTGGATGAAATGAACTATAAGCTTTTGTATGAGTATCTAAAGTAAGTGTAGTTCTTAATCATTCTTCTCACAAATTAACAATAAATCTGCCACAAGTTATCACTTTTAATTGGGAAGGGAGTATTTAAAAATAAAAACAAAAGAACCAAAAATCCTAAACCATGCTGTCCTATCTACTATTTTGAGGTAAACCAGCTGCAGTAGTAGAAGACAGATAAAGGCATATGAAAGCATGAAGAGTGCAACGTGATAAGCACCTTCAAAGTCTGTGGACGGTAGACAAACTGAAGCCAAGGAGTACATCAGTTGATGATTAATTCCAGTAAAAGAATAGAGCTACTCAGTGACAGTCCCCATTTTCCCCTGGTTTATGTTCTGTTCCTATGGCCTGTGGAAAATAATCTGTAGCTGGAGCCAGCAACCAGCTTCATGTTGGCTTTCCAGCACAGGTGGCAGAATACCCAATGCCATATGGCTCCTGGGTACCAGCAGCTCATGCCCCAAAAGCTGGTATACCAAAAGGAAATCTCCTAACTGTGTCCCAGTCATATGCTTCATGGCAGCATCCCATTTATAACTTCCCTCCTCTCCCCAAAATGGTGCCAGGCTGTGCTGTGAAAAGATTGTGATGAGTTTTTCTTTTTTCTTTTTTTTTTCCCTGTTTTTGATAGATAGCTGACAGCCGGTGTTGCTTACTGCCAGTAAATAGTAGCTCTCCCAGAGAGAGCACTGGCTCACCAGTCAGCTCTTTCTCAAGCATGAAGATCAGTCACCTTAACAAAAGTATTTGTCACTTGTGCTTTTTTTTTTTTTTTTCAGTTGCAGCTGGAAAAATAGTTATTTCTGCTGTTTGCATAACTCCTGGAGGCCCTAGCCAGCAACAAGGCTACTTTAGGATGGGCCTACACTAACTACATTTTTAGAAACATTTTTTAGTCACTGAGTTATCAATCTAAAGGAAGAAACAAAAACATCAGGGAAATGGAAGCACAGCACTGGGTGGAGAAATCACTTGCAGGATGAGGAAGAGAGCTTGATCTTCCCAGCCTGAGCTTTATGCTCTGCTCTGTGCATCACGCACTTGGAATCATAGAATGGTTTAAGTTAGGAGGGATCTTTAAAGGTCATCTAGTTCCAGTCCCCCTGCTGTGGGAAAGGACAGATTTAACTAGATCAGTTTTCTCTGAGCTCCATTGTCTCCATTTCAGGCTCAGGGCAAGCCACGTGAAACAGAGCAGGATTTCTCTCTGTTAATACCTTCCCCGCTCCCTCCTAGGGGAGCACAAAAAGGGGAATAAGAAAAATACCTCAACCAAGGTTAGAAGTTAAGACTATAACGAATTTAATTAATAAAAGGAGAAAAAAGGGAAAAGGAATATTAATGGCAGAAGGATACAGAACCATATAAAACCCACTCTGGGATGACGATGGATCTCACAGTGCACGTGGAGCCAGGGCCAGCCCTGCTGAGATGCACTCACAGATCCCAGAGCCCGGGAAGGAAGAGCCCCCCCCCCCCCCCCCCAAGTCCTTGTTATATGGAGTGTGGCAGGGAAGGGGAGGGAATAACAGCTGCCCTCTTACTCCTCAGGGTCCCAGGGTTACCACCTGTCCCCCCCACTCAGTCTGTTCACCCTTAAACTACAACACCCATCCAACCTGAACTTCAGTGTTTCCAGGGATGGGGTGGTTACCACTTCTCTGGGCAACATATTTCAGTATTTTAACACTCTCATTTAAAAAAAAAGTATTCTTTATATCTAGTCTCAGTCTACACTAGTTTAAAACCATTACCCCTTATCTTGTCACAACAGACCCTGCTAAAAAGATTATCCCCATCTTTATTATAGGCCCCATTTAGAGTACTGAAAGGCTGCAATAAGGTCTCCTAAAAACCCACCAGCAATTTAAGGCACCTAAAATCCCACCAGTGGTTTAAAGAAAAGGCCGTGAGCACACCAGGCACTGGAAGGTAACCATGGGGCTGAACAAAGCAGGGAGAAAAGAGAGTGTCCCTCATGCAGGAGCTTGTCTCCCTGCAGTGAGACAAGAGATGTGGATATGAAGGGGGTTGGGCACAGATTTTTGGTGCATGTGGACAGTGAGCAGGTGATATACCCCAGGTGAGTGCCTGAAGGAGATGGATGGTTGGGTTATCTTTGAGATTTGCTGACTACTTGCCTGTACCTCAAGCTCCCTGAGTTTTGGTTTTGAGTTATTGCTGTCAGTCCTCTGGATGAGGTTTCTGTCTGGTTTAGAACTCTATTTAGTACCAGATTACTCAAATATGTCTTTTATACCTATCATGACAAAAAAAATTTACCCAATAGATTACAAAACCACTGCTCAGACATTTCTCCTGATGCAAAAAAACTGCTTTTATTTGTAACTACGGGTGCAAAAGGCCTTCCTAACTGAAGATGATATGCCTTCATACACAGAAGTATTTGTTTTGTTTACTTCTACAGAGGAAAAATATGAATGTGATAGAAATTATACAACTGAACCTTCACAAACTCTTGGTAGTTACAAACAGTCTTCACCTGCCTGTCTCCAGCAGGACACATGCCAGCAGCCACCAGGTTCTACCTTTCAGCTGCTTCTCCACTGCATAACAAAGGGAACATGTACCTCCTACCAGAGGTGGGCTGCAGCCACTTTATCTCCTTTATTCCTTAGCAGCTCCTTCCCTGGTTAGAGAAGTGATATTAGTGGTTTTATAGCCCAGTGTTTGTGTTCTCTCAGACTGACTTTCCAACAAGGTCACCATCCTCAAATCACATGCCTGAAAGTCAGACTGGAGAGCTTCAAGAAAACTAAATTTTTTTTAATGTTTCTTTATACCTTAAAGCCAACTGTTGAAAAATATTCTCACAAACTCTCCCCTCTTTCTTCACAGAAAGCTTAGCAGAATGAAACCTATGTGCTTTTCAAGCCTACAAGCTCCTGTCATCTCCATGTTTCCTTTCCAATGGGGCAGCAAGCCTGACAGCAGTGCCTTTGGCCACAATGCTGAGGAACAGGGTCACTATGTCCATCACCTGGACAGGCAACCAGTGCCGGCTCGGAATTTTTGTGAAGCTGCACAAAGCAGATAGATGGAGTCTGAGTCCCCACATCCACTCACATTTGTCATATCATAAAATGACAGGAAAATATCAGAGTAAAGATGTAAAGAGTGAGATATAAGCTGACATCCTCCAATATCGAGTCTAGGAAAACAAGCCTGTGCACAGGCAACTAGTTAGAGTTAACAGCTTTATAGAATATTCTGCTTTCAATAATTCTGCTTTCAAAGTTCATTCAGAAACTCCCATCTACACATGTCTCAGGACCTTTGCTGAAACTCAGTCCCTGAAAAACATTACTTTCTCTCCTAATAGGCCAGACAAGTTACCAGTGATTTCTAAGGAGGAAATTTGAATCCTCTGTATATAAAACATTTGTATTTCTCACTCTTCCTTGCTATTAGTAGAATGTATTTCTTTCATGGGCAGACCATCTTATGTCTTACATTGCATTATTTTGGAACTATTTGTCATACCAGTGTTTGGAATTTCAATTAAAGTTCTGTTTAACCTTTCCTTTGACAATCTAGCTTTCTCTATGGTAAAATATATGAATATTTACCTTACCATTGTATACACCTTTGGATAGATATGCACTAAATTGCAGACCTGCCCATTTCTTGGGAGGCCTTCACAAGGAAGTCAATAGCAGGACACAGGCCATATGAACCCTCTTGGTGGGTCAGAGACCAATCACAGTTACAGATGTTATCGATGAGGCATTGAATGCATGTAATAGTTACATGGTACTTACTTGTATCATACTGGCACATACTTGTATGATCAAGTACAAACTCTAGCTACACGATAACAGATGTAGATATGAGACTTAGAAGTTTATAATAAAACAATATCATTCATCAAGATAAGCAGGAAGGTCAGCATACCAGCTCACTATATTCTCAAAGTCAGAGAGTACAGATCTCAACTCTTTATTACTGTCTCTGCAGAGCAGAGGTGATCACACTCTGCTTTCCTTCCAGATGACACTGTGTAGCATCAACAGGCAGACTAATGTTCTCTGGTTTGTTCTAAGAAAACACAGCAATGTCCTGCCAGTTAATAAAGTGTAACCACCCACAGAAAGCTGCAGCAGTTAAAGCAAAGACTGATAATGCTGCTTACAGCACAGATCTCTAAGACATGGACAAAAATAATCTGTATGATATAACTCATTACCCTTAACATCTAGCATCCTGGTTAAAATCCAGAGTGGTATCTATCTGCAGGCTTTCAACTCTGCAAGTTCTTTGCCTTTTTCCACTTGAGTTGCTTTCATGAAACTGTAGAATCTCTAAAGCTGATTGTTTTGGAGTTGAAGGCAATAGAGGAGCATTGCCAAGGTATCAACAGATTAGTTTAGCTCTGATCCAGCCTCCCCTCAGCCTGATATATAACCAGTAATTGTCTATAAAGAACTGAACTATAAACTCATTTAAAGGATTCTGAAACACTAAGTCATATAATTCTATTTATATGTAATTTCTGTAACTGCAATGAATTTGTGGTGGTACAATTTCCTTTCACTTATGGGCCGCTCAATACATGGTACAGCTCTCCTCCCTGAGCCACACAGCAATGCACTGAAAAAGTACATGTTGCAAAAAGCTGTGTGCCAGTGCACTAAGGCACACTTACATGCTCCTGGCACCTACTTCCTCTATTCTCTGGGGACAATAATGACAACTACTTCTTGCAGTGGACCAGAGCATTGAGGTGTCCCCTCCAACACACATGGCTCCTATCATCTTGGATAATCTGTCGACCCTCTTATGACCTGGTACACTTGTACTTGGGTTGTGGGACAAAGGGAGCTACCAGGACCTTCAGATCCAGTAAGCTCTGGACATATACAAATCAGAATATTGAAACGCTCAAGTTAGGCCAAAATGGAAAAGTACCTGACAAAAGGTAGTTATCTCGGACCTTATAAACACTGATCCAAAATGATACTCTGAGCTCCCGTGGACCACAGTGGGCTGCATTCAGCATCTCCCCTGCATTGGCACACCTCTCAGAACTGCCTGCTGATGAACGCGATGCAAGACCTGGGAGAGGCCACCTCCTCAAGACTTAGCCCTCACACGCTGAGAAAAGACAATGCATTGTGAGTATTTAAACTTGAAGGGGAAAATTTTACTATAGTCCAGTCTCTTTTACCCAACTCTCTACCTGTTTAGGTGTTTATTTTATGCATTTGCTTTTATGAGTGTGGGCATCTACGTATTTCATTGGCCAAGTATTTCTGTGTCTGTATGCTTTCTGTTTATGTATATATAGCTTTTGGCTGGACATACCTTGTTACTACAAGTTAATGTGAATCTTGTCATCCTCAGACCTGTAATTAAGTGACTGTTTTACTATAGTAAGTGCTGCTAATATCAAGCTTTGCTTTATCTAATTTTCTTAGTAAATCCTGAATTTCTGATAAATCAAACCATGTCAAACATATTAATTTGCAACAGAATTGTATAACTATATAGTAATTGATATTCTAAACTAAGTGGGCAGCTGGCATAGAAAGAAGAGTTCGGAAGCTGAAACTAAACCAGCTGTTTCTTTCTTTTTAATGTAAAAGATGGCTCATATGGAAAACACTGACTGCTCAACTTCTCTGTTAGTCATTGGTTTCTCCATGAATATGAAGGGAATGTTATTTCCCTATACCTTCTCTCTCTTCCTGCTTTTAAAGACACTTCCAGTAGGAATACCAAGTACTGGGAAATAACTGTGTTCTGAGGCTATATACTGTCATTTTATTGACACTGAATAGTATTCTGTTCTCCAAGCATTTTTACTGAAACCATTGGGATGATTCCAGTAGTAAAGAGATAATGGTGAATAAATATCAAACTTTGTCTCATTAAAATGGAAAGAAAACATGAATATCATTTTTATGACTTCCTGTTGTTTGAGTTTTATTATTATACTCCTAATATAACATTTGCAGAAGGTGCTTAAGTTTTAAGACATCTGTGGAGACCATCAAAATGACAAATGCCTACCAAAGGTAAGAAAGGGGGTTATTAAAATATAAGAATATTGAAATATATATCGAAACACAGGCTTATCAGAGCAGAGGACACATGGATCACTACAATCATTTCAATTCAAATTCCAAGGTTTTGATGCTTAATTTTTTTTAATAGGCTGAAATCAATAACATATCTTTAATCAAAGAAGTTCAATACTGCATATTATAGTGTAATAATATTTGGCTTTAAAAACTCACTTCCAAATAAATTAACAAAATGCAGACACATTAAAATAAGTTTAGGGAGACGTCCTTTAGAGACTCTTTCTGTTTCATAGTTCTGCAATGAAAGGCCTTTGGAAATGAACAGATATGCTTCACAATGAACTACATCCTATCTTTCACTGTAATAAAATCAGGATACTGATGTAGAATATTGGAGATTTGACTTCCTCTCTAAAGCAATGACAATTAACATTTTACATATAAGATCAGATAGCATTTTACATACAGATGGATTCTTGCTGTCTTGGAAAACAGTGATTATTATCTCTTTATGAACAGACTGTATTAATATTATGGAAAAATCTGATAATCACAGTTGCTACATAATTACTCTCGGTTGTAGACACAACAGATAAGACTTCCAAAAGTATCTACAAGATGTAGCACTGTAAGTCCTTGTGTCTTAACCTCAAGTTTTGCCCTGATGATGAGTTCTTGTTGCCTTTTTAGGGTTGCAGGATCAGAATCCTAAATTCATCAAGTCTAAGTCTACCTTTAGCCATTATCAGTTAGCAACATCAGAGCCTTCTGATGTACCTCAAAATGTAACTTTTCAAGTAAAAGGAACCTTTCATCTTCATAGAAAATGATCTGAACCTCTGGGATTGCTTTGTGTAAGACACAACCAAAAAACTTTCCTGCTGTTACCATAACCTCAGCACACTCCTCTGTAGAAACTTACCAAACAGATATCTGCTGCTGGTGACCTGTATGTAGTGGGGTTCCACAGAGGTCAGTACTGGGTCCAGTCTTATCTGACATCTTCATCCATGACCTGGATGAAGGAATAGAGTGTACCCTCAGCAAGTTTGCTGATGATACTAAACTGGGAGGTGTGGCCAATACACCAGAAGGCTGTGCTGTCATCCAGCAAGCTCTGGACAGGATGGAGAGTTGGGCAAAGGCAAACCTAATGAAGTTCAACAAGGATAAGTGTAGAGTCCTACACCTGGGGAGGAGCAACACCATGTACCAGTACAGGTTAGGGGTAGACCCACTGGAAAGCAGACCCATGGAGAGGGACCTTGGAGTCCTGGTGGACAATAAGTTATCCATGGAACAGCAATGTGCCCTTGTGTCCAGAAAGGCCAAAGGTCTCCTGGGGTGCATAAAGAAGAGTGTGGCCAGCAGGTCGAGGGAGGTTCTTCTCCCCTTCTACCCTAATGAGACCACATCTGGAATATTGTGTTCAGTTCTGGTCTCCCCAGTTCAAGAGGTGCAGGGAAATACTAGAGAGAGTCCAATGGAGAGCTACAAAGGTGACAAAGGGACTGGAACATCTCTATTATGAGGAAAGGCTGAGAGCCCTGGGGCTGTTTAGTCTGGAAAAGAGAAGACTGAGAGGGGATCTTATTCATGTTTACAAATATCTGAAGGATGGGTGTCAAGTAGAAGGGAACAGTCTCTTTTCAGTTGTGCTCTAAGATAGGACGAGAGGTAATGGTGGCAAGGTGAAACACAGGAAGTTCCACCTCAACATGAGGAAAATCTTCTTCATTGTGAGAATGACAAAGCCCTGGAACAGGCTGCTCAGAGAGGTTGTGGAGTCTCCTTCTCTAGAGACTTTCAAGACCTGCCTGGGTCTGTTCCTGTGTGGCATGCCCTAGGTGTTGCTGTACTGGCAGGGGCTTGGACTTGATGATCTCAAGAGGTCCCTTACAACCCCTACCATTCTATGATTCTGTGATTTATCAGAGTACCAGGACAGACCCTCTGCTTTTTCAAAGACCCAAATACCACCTGATGGTCTTCTTTTCCAAAACATAATTACTAGGGCTTGAGAAAATCAAGATAATACATAATCTCAGCACAGAGCCAGTCACTTCATTGAAGCACAGAAATAAAAAACAAAAGCAAACAAACAAGCAAGCAGGTCATTTAGGTAGCAAGGTTTTCCAGAATTTACTGGACAGACCTAATATTCTTGGATCTGTCCAAGACAAGAGTTAAGGCAAAAAGATAAGTGGCTTTACTACCTTCCACCAAACTTCTTGCAGAGCAGAAATGAACTCTTTAGCCAGCTAAAATGGAAATATAATCAAGTACAATATATAAGCATCATTTACAGTAACACCCTAGCTCCTGGCTATCATTCTTAACACCAGCTCTAAAAGAGCTATCTTTCATAAGAAGACTGCAAAACAAACAAACATAAAAAAAAAAAAAATTGTTCCTTGATTTAGAACAACACATAAAAAGCTAGCTTATATTTTTTTCAGACTCCAGAATCTTCTTCTTTTTTAATAAAGATGACACAGGCTCTCCATGCCTTCTGAGGAAAAACAGTAAGAATAATTACAATTTACAAAAAAGCCCTCAATATCATCTAAATTTAGAGTATCACACTGTTATCTCACTCACATACTTTATTTCTCACCTGTTAAATTATACTTGCTGGGAACACAGCCAAGGAACAACTGCTGGCATTGTCACTCTTTGTAAGGAACAATATTACAGATATTACTTAAGGAACACGGGTGGGTTGTGGGTTTTTTTTAAACTTGGAATGGAAAAATATCTTTGAAGCTATTAAAGAGAAGACAAATTAACTAGGAACTTAATCCATTGCTTTGTTCTTTGTAAATGGCTAAATCTAATAACTTTGAAGAATTTTTATGGATGTTCAATATCTTGCTCAAGAAAATATCTATCAGATAGAATATATCTCCTCACCACTCCCAACCACAAAGTGAGTGTTACGAACACAACTCAAGGAGATGTGGCATGAAAAAACAGAAACATTAAACATTTTCTACTACAGAATTAATTATCTGAACACGATGCAAACAACCAAGGTAATTAAAAACTTTCTAAATATTACATCTGGAAGTGGAACAAAAAGGGCCTGATTTTGCTTGTGATTCAGTCTCTTTCTGTTCCTGTAGTGACATAGAAGAACAGAAGCAAGAAGAAATACCCTGCCTGCTCTATCCAGGCTAGAGGAGCTGTCAGGGCAAGGGAACAAATTCTGCCTCGCTTACAGAGAGTGGAGTTTCACCTCACACTATGGCTGTTCTGCAGAGCCACAGATGTTCTCACTGGGTGAAGTAAGAAACAAATAATTGTGTCAAATCTTCCACTGTTTCTGAGCTTAACATTTTACACAGTTCAAGGTGGACTAGAGTTTTTATATTTATTTATTCTAGTGCCTATTATTCTTAAATATTTCCTAATATTTTTTGGCAATAAATTGTCACAAAAAAGAAAGAGTTGACAGCAAAGTTAATTTTGTTCCTCTTGAGAGAAGGATCCTCTCTGTAGCATTCTCTAGTAAATGGTTGACAATTTTTGGTGTAGAGTATGCTTGGGTTATGTTTGGGTTATCTCTTTCCAGGAGGACTTGAAACTGATTAGATTTTCAGCTCTTGATATGCATTGAGCACCTCATTTTTGGTACCTGCAAACCCTGAAATCCAAACAATACTCCAAATTAAGACAGGATTTAACACTGCATGGAACTTTTTGTGTTGAATGCACATATGCATTATCACTGCACATGCAATCATAAAACATGCAAATACTACATCTCTAAACCTTCATAGAATTATAGAAACATAGAATAATAGAATCATTTTGATTGGAAGAGTCCTTTAAGTTCATCAAGTTCAACTTCTAACTCAGCACTGCCAGTTCACCACTAAACCATATCCCTAAGTACCACATCTGCAATTCTATGGTTAATAATGTATTAATATATTGTATAACATTTTTTCTCAGAAACACTTAGTGTAGAACCTATATAATAGTGCTGGGTATGAAAACAAAGAATAAACTTTTCAAGACCATTATTTTAAATACATGCCCTCTCCTTGTTCATTATGATGCAATTTTAACATACAGCTGTTGGGATTATATTGGGATTGTCTTTCAGGTTTGACACACTGCCTATATAAATCTTTCAGTTGTGCAAAGATGGAAAATTTTGTCATTCTTTGAATGTGCATTTCTTATCACTGTAACTAGAGCAGCTTTTGCATATAGTCCCACTGTGAATGACATTGTTTCATTTTTAACTACAGTCCTCAGTAACCACTTGCAAATGGCTCTGCTTCAAGGCATTTAGATATTCAGATGCTCTGTAAAGATTGTTTGTCAAAGATAAGTACTCCAGAAGGTTGTAAACAAGCTTCAGATGTAACATAAATGCATTGCTCTTACAAATACCTTGTCTTTGGTGAATTCTTGGCTCCATTAAAGTTGCTGGGATTTTTGCCATTGACCTGTCTGGGGCCAGTATTTCAACTATTTGTTCTGTTTTAATGCAGGACCATTGGGAGCTTCAGTGCATCGCCTGGTGAAAAAAGATCTAGTGCTTAAGGCACAGATTCCCACTTCAAAAGCCTCATGCAAGGAAGAGCAGTACACCCCCTGTATCATACTGGAATGGCTTTGAAGGCTGAACATCAGCTCCCAGATAAAAATGTCCCCTTCCTGCAGCATCTGCAGCTGGTGATGGGTGAGGGCGAACTAAGCACCCTATGGTTTCCTCCCTAAAGCTTCACAGCATCACCGAATGATGGAGGTGTGAAACACCTCTGGAGATCATCTAGTCCATCCCCCTGCTCAAAGCAGAGTCAGTTAAAGTAAGCTACTCAGGGCTGTGTCCAGCTGGTTTTTTAATACCTCAAATGATGGATATAACCTCTCTGTGCATGCTGTGCCAGTGTTTGACCACTTTCACAGTGAATAAGTTTTTTCTCAAGTTTAAACAGAATTTCCTTCATTTCAGTAGATTCCCATTGTCTCTTGTTCTCTCACTGGGCACTACTGAGAAAAGTCCAGCACTGTCATTTCATCTTCTCCATCAAATACTTATAGACATGGATAAAATTCATCCACACATTCTCTTTTCCAGGTTGAGCAGTCCAAGCTCTCTCAGCCTCTCCCTGTATGGTCCTGATTCAGAAAAGCAGTTAAGCCTGTGTTTATCAGAACTTTGTGCTGAAAAGTAATCATATTTCATGGGAGCATGCAGAAATGTTGAAGTTCCATCCAGCTCCCCCCATAAAGTTCCAATATTTAAAAATTGTCTGCAAAAGAGAAATACCTAATTTCTGCAGTTATACAATAGAAAAGAAAGGAAGTCCTAAGATCCCCAAGCTTACAACCTGTGAAGCTATGGAGTCTGCAACAGCCCATCTGGAGGGCTTCCCTACAGTCAGGACTTCAGACTTTGGTCAAGATACCCCTTGATTGCTGCTCTTGCAACAATCCAACTTCCATTCCATACATTTAAGACAATAGAGTTCTGCTGCATGGCTTGACTATTTCAAACACAATAATTTACTAGAAAATCACAAAAGAAATAGAATTCCCTAAAGAGAGTTATTTAAATTAAAGCATTTCCTGCAGAACAGGACTTCAAATTAGAAAATAAAATCACATACAGGTGTAAAGTTGACATTTCCATTTAATTAGGAAGACTACTGTACAAATGCTTGTTAATATCAAAACAAGTCAGACTCCAAACTGCTGGTAATAATGAAATTAAAATTAGGTGCACAGATGAGACACTAAGTTAAAACTTGGACTGCTCTTCACTGATTTTGATAGGCAAAATTCATCCCATTACAGAAGATCAATAAATGTTTCATATGTCACCATGCACCACCTGAGGCCTTGTTTCACATAGTGGTCAGGGTCCTTGTATTAAAATTCAGAAATGTGAGCTCTTGAATCAGTATAACTAAGATGTTAAAATTCTGTACTAGTGCTTTACATTTCTACACAGGAAAATTATACTCTTACTCTCATAAATTATTCTATGACCTATATATGACAAGCTTTTAAAAAAAAATAAAACCCAGCTACCATAAATGGAAAGTAAGAAGTGAATAGGTCCTGTGTTGAACTCCTGTAGAGGGATGGATTTCCTTCACTTAGAACAATTTAACTTTCAGTTACTTCAGCCAGAAACTCCTCATGTCATATTAACAAGCTGAAAATTACCTGTATGGATGTGTCCAGCAAAATGATACCATATCACAAAAAAAGTAAGTAGGTTCCATTGAACAGAATTAATTTTAAAAAATAAACTGCATCAGAAATAGCAGAGTGGCATTCATCCAGCTCTTCCTTTGGTGGTTCCTGGACCAAGATATTTAAAGGACTGGGGTGTAAGTGAAGAGCCCCAGAGAACACTGTTGTTAGGCATGTACTCAGAATTCAAGGCCCCTTTCTAACCAGCCCACTTACAAATTTAACTGCATAGTCTATACTCCTCATATAGCCCCTAGAGAGAGACAAGCATCTTTTAAATGGTACTCCATCCTTATCTCCTTGAACACCAACCTCAAAATGCTACTCCATGCTTGGGTTTCTCCACAGCAAGGAGAGCGGTGGGGCGGGCAGGACAGCAGGTCTAATGTCATCCATCATTACCCTGGCCACAGAGCTGCATCACCACACAGAGGGAAACACTGTGTGCCTGGCTAATAACTGATCAAAAACACAGATCAAGGACACCAGGGCCTACAAGAAGGCTTGAGAGGGACTTTTTACAAGGCCTTATAGTGGTAGGATGAGGGGTAAGGGCTTCAAACTGTAAGAGAGTAGGTTTAGATTAGAAATTCGGAAGGTGTTCTTCACTATTAGGGTGGTGAGACACTGGAACAGGTTGCCCAGAGAAGCTGTGGATGTTCCATTCCTGGAAGTGTTCAAGACCAGGTTGGAAGATGCTTTGAGCAGCCTGGTCTAGTGGAAGGTGTCCCTGCCCATGGCAGGGGATTGGAACTAGATCCCTTCCAACTCACACTATACAATGATTTTATGATTCTGTGATCATGACTCCTTTACACAAATTTTCCTGGATCAATGTTCATGATATTTTCCTTCTGATGTGCAACCTAGCGCTGAATTCTGGATAAGGCTCCAAACATAACAGCAGCAGCACCAGAGACAGATGTATGAAAGGGGGATTCTCAAGGACCAATGTTGGATTTGTTCACAGATTTAAAAAAAAATATTTCAACTTAAATGTAGTGCACAGATATTTTCTGGAATAGAGTACAGACCCATTTTATGAAAATGCCTTTTCAGTGTTCATTTCTGGTGGTTCTCTGTGAAATGCTGACTTTCTGGACTGATCGACACTCATGGCCAGTCAGATTACTATATTTAACTTTGAAAATCATTGAAATGCCTACAATGGTTCCATATGAAACATACTCTAAATCAGGCATCTGAGATACTATTCAGGACTGACTTTCTTTGCCAGATGGAATATGAAATGCAGATTTGTAGGAAATAAAGTGTCCACTTCTCATAAATGCCAATATTCCAAGAAGAAACAAAGCAGCAGAACTTCCCTGTGTGCTCTTTCAGAGTTATTTCCTGGTAAGAGATATACCCCTTTAAAGAATAACTTAGAACAACCCCTGGGAAAGATGATCTGCAAAGAAAATGTTGACTCATGATGTCTCTTCTTGTCTGACTTCTAACACTGTGAATTAGCTTGTAAATGGTAAGTATTAAGATATGGCCCCATTTATCTAGGTACGTGTAAATTCTTAAAAGGAACATCCTTCTTGGAAGCACTTTTAGTCCTTTAATACCACATAACATGCTGCATTTTCATTAATGTAGTTTGTGTAATGCAGTCTCATTGTATGACCATAATCTGCAGTTTATCAAGGAAGGTACAAGAGTCTGCCACTGGGACTTTTCTTGAATATTGACCCTAACTCTTATGTTCCTCTACAATAGGTCAGTCTCTCATTGTTTTGGCTGAGTCATTAGGCCGAGAGAGGGAATAGGGACTAAGTCACAGACCATATGGTAATATATTGGATGTATTTGGATAACCACCCTTGCTAACCACTAAGTGATACACCCTTTTGACCTATGAGAAAATCACATTAACCAGGAAGATCAAAAGAAGGCGTTACACAATAAAACCCCATGGTGATTTGCCACCTACATCATGTTCATGCCAAACGACCACAGGCTCCTATATTTCTGAGAACTACACATGTGAATTGCCAGCAGAGGGACTGATGAGGAATTTTTCCAGTGATTAGGTTACTATCCAAAAATACCATTAGGGAGTGTAATCACAGCACCCAGCTTTGGGCCAACTTACCTATGTAATTTCCACTGCAGCTCTACCTATATTGAATAGAAAAGCAGGTTCCCCTGATCTATGACTCATCTTCTCTATCCAAAGGACTACAAAAAGTTCAGCAGGAGGCCAGCTAATTAACTTCGGTGCCTGGAGTTAAAAGATTACAACTTCGTCTTTGTCTACAACTATATGTTTCATCTTGATTTCAGTGAGACTTCACTTTAAAAATATAACAGAACATTTTGACCTTCAATGACATTTTGCTTCCATATTTAACTTTTGTATTATACATTAGGCAAGTGAAGAAAGTTAAAAAAAAAAAAAAATGAATGCTTTACATTTTGTTGTCAAAACAAATCTTTTCAGTTTTCTTTATACTAAACTATTTGCTTGAGGCTTGGGATTATTTTTTTTTAAAAGGGGGTTTATGGATATTATTTTAACAAGCACATTGCTTTCATTCCTTTTTGGAATGGAACAAAATATATCAGCATCACATAGTTACTGAGAAAACAGAAAATCTTAATCACACGCAGCTTCACTCAGCAGTCATTCACCTCCAAAACAGAAGAACTGCTTTAGTCTAAGCCAAGTTACTGGTACTGTGCTATGGAAACTGGATGAAATGCATCAGCCTGGGATGGATACAGCAGAAGTCAGGTTAGATGATGAACTGGCCAGTTCTGGCCTTAACTCCAAGAAATCTTGCAGCCTGTTTGGGGAGTGAGATATTGCAGTTTCCATAGCCTGTGTAAAGCAGTTTGTCAAGTCTCAGAGTATGAGTAAAACCAAGCCTCTAACAAGATTTCTAATATGATCATCCATTGATCTAGGTTAAAACAGGAGAAAAGAAGAAAGAAAAAAAAGAGGAAAGGAAGGGAAAGGGAAAGGGAAAGGGAAAGGGAAAGGGAAAGGGAAAGGG